>NMRB01002400.1:28965-51701 GCA_002633025.1 Notospermus geniculatus
CCCAGAAAAATTTTAAAACTAGACTTGCTGAAATGCGATTTCCTGGCACCTGAGAGTCGAAATAATGAGCTTCTTTATCAATAAAAGCATCCTCGTTTGGCGTCAAATGACCCCGATCCACTCTACTGCAAAAGTATCCCGCCGTTGTTGTCGTTGGTCAGAACTGTGTCAGGAAGCCCCGCCAAGGGAAGCACATTTTGTGAATGGCGGGAACAGAAAGGAAATTCGGAAGTGATTATAGTGTGCGTAGCGGGCATCTCTCTTGGTACACTTCGTTAGTTCGCCAGATCACTCGCTCAATCTGCATAAATTATGATGATGATAACCACACCATTCAGATCGATCATAGGCACAAATACGATATTACTTTCTCTTATGATGATTTTATTGAAGTTCTACACATTTTTATTCAACATTTTTTTAAAAATCGTCCTGGTCGGAAAATACTCCTTTTAGGCTGAGTGCCGATCGGCATTTCTGCGTCCTGGACGGGGCCGTCCGGCGCCGACCAGCATCGGCAGAACCCTGAATAGGGAGGTTTCGCAAGCGCCCGATTAGGCCCTACGACGACGTTTATCTACTGTACTGTGTGGGTAGGCCTAGGCCCTATAGGCCCTAGATCGTTTTCACGACGTAACTCCGACAGTGTCCGCCATGATGACGTTGCGCGTTTTGCCCACCAGCAGCCAATGCATTTTGCGTTTCTGCTGGTGGGCAAAACGCGTAACGTCATCATGGCGGACACTGTCGGAGTTACGTCGTGAAAACGATCTATACCCAAACAATAGATAGGGTAGGCCTAGGCCTAAACGTCGTCGTATGGCCTAACCGGGCGCTTGCGAAACCTCCCTATTGTCAAATGTGCCTGCAACTGACAAACACGGATGCTGGGTGGGCCTAGGCTATACAATACAGGCCTACAATAATTGTCCCCCGGAGCCCTCGGAGGGGGACTTGAAAATACCGGACGTCCGTGCGCCTTTGCCGCTCGCCGCTACTAGTCCCTTCCGCTCTATAACTTAAGAACGACTGAAGATTTTGGATTCATATCTGGTGGAGGGATGTATCACGGGTCAAAGGTGTGTCGCGTGAAAGAATCGGCCAAATCCGATTCTCCACTTTGCCACCAGGGGGCCAAAAGCCAAAGCACAAAAAAACTGCGATTACGCCTTTAATAAGTTAATACTGAATGGAATTTCACGAAATTTTTATGGTAGACTCATCTGGCAAGGGTACATAACATATCATACGGGTTTTCAATTTTATTCATTTTTCAGCCCTGTAGGGGGCGCTTTGTAAAAACCACGTAAGTTCCCTTCCGCTCTGTTACTTCTGAATGACTGAAAATTTTGGGTTGATATTTGGTGGGGGGATGTACCATCGGCCAACGGTGTGTCGCGTGAAAGAATCGGCCAAATCTAATTACTTTGCCACGAGGGGGCCGAAAGCCAAAACACAAAAACTGCGATTACGCATTTAATACTGAATGGAATTTCACGAAATTTTTATGGTAGGCTCATCTAGCAAGGGTACATAACGTATCCTGCGGGTTTTCAATTTAATTCATTTTTCAGCCCTGTAGGGGGCACTTTGTAAAAACCACATAAGTTCCCTTCTGCTCTGTAACTTCTGAACGACTGAAAATTTTGGGTTGATATTTGGTGGGGGGATGTACCATGGGCCAACGGTGTGTCGCGTGAAAGAATCGGCCAAATCCGATTCTCCACTTTGCCACCAGGGGGCCAAAAGCCAAAACACAAAAACTGCGATTACGCCTTTAATACTGAACGGAATTTCACAAAATTTTTATGGTAGGCTCATCTAGCAAGGGTACATAATATACTCTGCGGGTTTTCAATTACATTCATTTTTCAGCCCTGTAGGGGGCGCTTTGTAAAAACCACATAAGTTCCCTTCCGCTCTGTAACTTATGAACGACTGAAAATTTTGGGTTGATATTTGGTGGGGGAAGTACCATGGGCCAAAGGTGTGTCACGTGAAAGAATCGGCCAAATCTGATTATCCACTTTGTCACCAGGGGGCAAAAGCCGAAAGACAAAAACTGTGATTTTGCCTGTATACTTAACAGAATTTCATCAGAGTTTTATGGTAGGCTCAGCTAGCAAGGGTACATAATATAGGCCTATCATAGGATTTTAAAGTTTAATTGATTTTTCAGCCCTGTAGGGGGCACTTTGTAAAATCCACAAAAGTTCCCTTCTGCTCCAATGTAACTTCTGAACGACTGCAAATTTTGGGTTGATATTTTGTGGAGGGATGTATCATGGGCCAACGGTGTGTCGCGTCAAAGAATCGACCATATCTGATTTTCCACTTTGCCACCAGGGGGCCCAAAAGCTGAATCACAGAAACTGTGATTGTGCCATTAATACTGAATGGAATCTTCAAAATACATGACTGGCGGACTTGCACCCGGGGGGACGGGGGACGTTCAATGCTGTGCTTGTTAACTAAGCAAGGGGCTTGGAATTTTGCATTCACAATTTCACTGAGTCGAGGTAGGCCTACGTCAGGCTCCGGTACTCGAGCCTGACGTTACGGCCTACACCTCAACTCGGTGCAAAGGGGTAGGCCCTATTCCAAGCCCCTGTGATACAATGACTGAACATGACGAAGGAATTAAAACTATGAAATGCCGAGCACTCAAAAGCACTTTATTTCACCCTTCGAACTAGCTCCCCCTCTCCACCCTTGACACTCTACCTCCTGAATTCCACTCGCAGCAGATTATGCTGTTTATCACGCTCAGCTCCACTGCTGTCATCAAAAAAATAGTCCAGTACATAAATTTCACCCAAAAAAACGTGTTCTTTTATATTACCTTTCATTTTACAGCATAGGCCTACCGGTAATTTGTTAAAAAACAATAATTGTTTGTTAAATTGCGAGGAACATCGATAGAAAGAAGAGCCAACTTCAATTGAGAGCCAATCAGAAAGGTCCTCGCAGCAAAAAGCCAACTGTGTCAGTGTATAATTCGAACCCTGATACAGTAAAGGGGAGGTTTGGCATGGGGACGTTTTGACTGGTAACTCTATGAGAAACCTACCTCTGGGCCTGGGAATGAGGTTGCCAATGGGGTGTGAACCTCCCGATGCGGCAGAAATGTAGGCCTACCTGACTGTGCTCTACCAGTACCAGTCAAGTAAGCATGGTCAATAGGATTTTCCAAAGCAGGCAATGGAGATTGCATTGCAGAAGTAAGTTAGTAAGTGGGGCCATCTTTGCTCTTGCAACTTCTAAGTAAGATGCTGTATTCTGTTATCTCATCTCTTGCAGAAGAATTAAGTGTTCTGTCTTTAAAAAACACATCCCTGATTCACAAAGATGGTCAAGGAAGACAGAGCCACCTGGAAGTCCAACTACTTCTTGAAAATCATTGTAAGTATCGACCACTACTTCACTAACAGTGTGTTTTGCGTCATATTTGCTGTGCTACTGTGGGGCCATTTCATGGTATTTGTGACAGTGTATCAGAAAAAAAAATGTTGGAATCTCAGCAAAATAACAATTGGGTTTGTTAGTTGTATATCTGAAGTGTCTAAAAAATGAAAATCTGGGTGAAAATTTGTACTCCTTAATTATGCAAATTAGGTTTCAGTAACAAAATGGTCGAAATCAGCGTGTCGGACAGGACAAATGTTTTTATCAGATATCTCCTTTTCTACATAATTCCTGATATTTTTTTCTTGCTGACAGGATAAGTTTCAAGTCAAAGCAAATAACCCACCAAGTAATGTTTTTCTTCTCAACTGGAAAGCCCTGTCAATTTCACTTCAAACGAGTTGGATGTCCTGTCCGACACGATTCATGAGCTAAAAGTTTAATTTTTTTCCAAACTAAACAACTCATGGAGACAAGAATCATTTTTCTCTTAGTTTGCATAGAATAAAACAATGTGAGTAAGGTTTTTTCAAAGAAATGAAAAACACCTCACAGGAAATTGACAATCTTTTTTGTCCTGTCCGACACGTTTTGTGTGTCGGACAGGACAAAATTCCNAATCAAACAAAATGGCTTCGCTGGGATGCCCATGCTGTTTACCGGTACCTAGTTTTTGGCATGTTTGACGCCAGAATTTTGTTCACCAGGCGCCGATCCAAGGGAGCGCACCCCCCTTTGGCCTACAAATCTGTAAAATTGACTGTGAAATTCTGAAATTTGGAGCAAATCATTGAAATTCAACGCAGAGTTCAATGTTTCTAGCACAGTGCGCCCCTTCTTTTCCAAAATCGTGGATCCGCCCCTGTTCACATTCATAAAAATAGGATATGACATTGACAATGATGCAAGGAACAATAAAGCGTGCATTTCAGATACATTATCTTCCGTGAACTTGCGCATGATTTGGCTGTTATAATGTAGGCCCTAAATCCACATAAGAACCGCACTGTTGTATCACCCGCACTCACGATTTTGGGCATGTTGGGGGGCCTCTTCACGGAAAAACCCCCCAGGTCTTATGCTGAAAAATACGGTATGTTTTCTTGACTAAATCTTGCTAGCAACTCTGTTCTTCACAGATCCATTGTATTGATTTTCAATCATTCCAGCGTCTTTTGGATGAATATCCAAAATGCTTCATCGTCAGCGCAGACAATGTCGGCTCAAGGCAGATGCAGACCATTCGTGCATCTCTGAGAGAGGCTGAAGCCATCATCCTGTTTGGAAAGAACACCATGATGAGAAAGGCCATCCGTGGTCATCTTGAAAACAACCCTCTGCTTGAGAAGTAAGTTAGTAGGATAATCTCAGTCGGGTATCTCACCCGCCCTTCCTTCATAGTTAGTAGGATCATCTCAGTCGGGTATCTCACCCGCCCTTCCTTCATGATATTCATGAGAATCTCATCTCAGAGATGCACAGACAGGGCCAAAAATTTACCAAAAATAAGGTCATGAATGTGTTGCTGTGCTGATCAAAAATAGTTGAACACACTGAGTAATAATAAATTGCCCTTTATCGTCTTTAGGCCAAAAAAAAAATATTGTCTGTTTCTTGTCCAGTAACTCAACAAAAATTGATGCGGGCATGCGATTTTTTTTTCTTTTCAAATAATGTTTTTTCAGTTTTCTTCATGGATGGGGGGAAATACCACCAGCAAACTATCTCTCTACATGTTTAAAGCACAGATTTCATGAAAAATAAAGATGATTTCAAGTGATGAAGCATTTCTGTGCATTGTATAGAAGGCGTTGTGGGAAAGCAAAGCAAAGTGGGAAAATTTGAAATTGGTGAGAAAAAAAATTTTCGATGCGGAGGGCCTGGGAATGACGCGGGCGCGGACAAGAAACAAATACTTTATTTTTTTGGCCTAAAAGTTGATTCACATCAAAATATAGTAAAGAGCAAATGATGTTCAAGTTTCAACTGCTGTCCGAATAAATTGTGTGGATGGCAAAATCAGTGTCTGATGCTCTTCCTGCAAAATTATATTTACCTTGGCATGATGAATCAAAGCAGATAAACTTATGGGCTGTATGCACCAACGAAGATTAAATGTTGAACTGAGGTTGAGCCACACAGTGTTTCCGCCAGAGGGTACGCTGTGAGTACCCTCAAAGGAACAGAAAAGGGCCATTTTCTTTAATTTCATGGGGTTTTTTGCTGATTTTGAAGAACTGATTACCCTCAAAAATATTCCTGGCAGAAACCCTGCCACAGCTTCAGTTTCATTGTTTCCAGGTTTGCCAGGGCATGATGTGACAATGGAAAAGTTGTGGCTTAACCTGAGTTAAAGCGAATTGCTCGCGGGGTTTGTTAACAGTTGTTTGTTGACATGTCCTCAAATCAAGCGCCGTTTTGAGAAAAAGGCGAAAGAAGGATTTTAGTTGAATGGGAAATGCATTAGAAAGCCAAACTTCAGAGGCGTATTCTGCAAAATCTGCCGCTTCGAAATCAGTGTGAATACAGTACTGCCTGAAAGATACCTCTCATGCGCCCTCGGACGCCCGCAAAAGCGCCCTAGGAACGCCCTAGGATCGCCCGTTTCTTTCCGAGGGCGCACTGCGGGCGTCCCTCGGGCGCATTGCGGTCGTTCCTCGGTCGCAGCTCGGGCGTTCCTCGGTCGCGCTGCGGCCGTACTTCGGGCGTAATGACATCAAAGTAATGCCGCCGTCGCCGGTTTCCGTCAGTCTTTAGTTCGATGAACAACGCGCTGCCCAAACCAAATTTCATACCGTAGCGTCACTGACCAGCAACAAGCGGTAGGCCTNCGATGCAAACCTCACAATGTTCCTATCTTCGTCATAAACCGCGCTTTCAGTAACGTTTGGCTGCTTCAGCCGCCACGCTCATGGGCGGCAAATGCGAGCGATAAATGCTACGGTGGTCGGCAAGGGTGGATGGAGCGAGTTCATAGTAGGAGTGACAGGAAGCCTTGGTTGGGCAAGATGAAGTTAGTAGGATAATCTCAGTCGGGTATCTCACCTTCATAGTTAGTAGGATCATCTCAGTCGGGTATCTCACCCGCGCTTCATGATATTTATGAGAATCTCATCTCAGAGATGCACAGACGGCCAAAAATTTACCAAAAATAAGGTCATGAATGTGTTGCAGTGCTGATCAAAAATAGTTGAACACACTGAGTAATAATAAATTGCCCTTTATCGTCTTTAAGTTGATTCACATCAAAATATAGTAAAGAGCAAATGATGTTCAAGTTTCAACTGCTGTCCGAATAAATTGTGTGGATGGCAAAATCAGTGTCTGATGCTCTTCCTGCAAAATTATATTTTACCTTGGCATGATGAATCAAAGCAGATAACATTATGGGCTGTATGCACCAACGAAGATTAAATGTTGAACTCAGGTTGAGCCACAGCTTCAGTTGTTCATTGTTTCCAGGTTTGATGTGACAATGGAAAAGTTGTGGCTTAACCTGAGTTAAAGCGAATGGCTCGCGGGGTTTGTTAACAGTTGTTTGTTGACATGTCCTCAAATCAAGCGCCGTTTTGAGAAAAAGGCGAAAGAAGGATTTTAGTTGAATGGGAAATGCATTAGAAAGCCAAACTTCGGAGGCGTATTCTGCAAAATCTGCCGCTTCGAAATCAGTGTGAATAGTACAAAATGTACATTTTGACCGACTGAATTTGAAACCTTTGTCATTAACCCAATTTAACAAATTTTTAATGGAACCTTGTCCCCAGGTGCACGTTTGCATGTTTGCAAAGGTTTTGCCTACGACTGGAGCACGGCTTTGCCTGGAGACTAGGTTCACTCTCTATGGGAGGTACCACCAAAAATCGAAACAAACCCCGCGAGCCATTTGCTTTAAAGATAATCTTCGTTGGTGTATACGGCCCTATGAGTGGGTCGAGCGATTTTAGCTTCCTAAAACGTTAAAGGGGCACGTTATGCTGAGATATTGTGTTATTCATGTTAGTCTCACAAAATTCCCACCTTCTTATTTTTAAGAATATGAAATAGAAATCAAGTTTCTAAGGTGAAAGACATTGCTTCCTACCAGAATCAAACCCACGGACCCTCGCATAAGGCATCAATCGCCAGCACTAAGGGGCAGCACGCCTTAAACCACTAGGCCAAATCCCCATAATTTTATTTTTAAGGAGTCATAACATTTTCATTTCTCATTCTCTCCCCAGGCTTCTCCCCCATCTCAAGGGAAATGTCGGCTTCGTATTCACTAAGGGTGATCTCAACGACATGCGTGAAAAGGTCCTGAGTAATCGTGTTGCAGCTCCGGCTAAGGCTGGTGCCCTTGCCCCTCTTGATGTTGTTGTGCCAAAGCAGAACACCGGGCTCGGGCCGGAGAAGACCTCGTTCTTCCAGGCTTTGAATATCCAGACAAAGATCACCAAAGGAACAGTCGAGATCATGGTAAGTTCAGTGTCTCTTGAATAGACGACATCACTCCAATCCAATCGGGACATTCTTGCCTGTTTCGGGATGTTTTTGACGAGGGTCCACAAATTTGAGGGAGACACAAATAGCCAAGAATAGCCCAGAATGCAAAAGAATCGACTACGAGGCTGTTACGGACGATAAGAAAGAAAGGGTTACGTAGTGTTTACGATACATCTACGAATTTGAAATTCATGAATCCTCCCGCGAAAGTTTTTGACGGCTCGACGAAGCCACGCGAACTGCATGAATGTTCCGGAATCAACTAGGCCTAAGAATCATTTATTAAGAACTGCTAGAAACGTTCGAGAATCAACAAACCGGACAAATTTCAGATTCGGGCATGTCGGTGCGATTCGGTATATTCGCAGCGTTGGTGTCTGGATCAAAGTTAATGCGGCGACTCGTCCTATCAAGGCTCAAAATAACTTTTTTTACTTGTGTAGCAAAATTACCAATCAAGGGTTCCACTTGATTCGCAATTTTGGTCCTTTGTGTAGCAACTTTTTTGTCCATTCAACATGTTCAACAGTGGAAGCCATCTTGCATGGCTGTTGATGTCAACCTCGCACACAACAACACTTATGCATGCATGGCAAACATATTGTGACTCATGAGTAACAATCATGAAAGCGAGGTTTGGTTGGTGTTGTTAGTTGCCGATGTACTATCTACTGACTGACTCCTCGACGGCCGCTGCTGGCCAGCCACGGCTGTCTCTACTTGAAAACGATGTGTAGCAATTTTGCAAATGTACCTCCTCAGCCATATCGCACTTTCTGATTTTTCTGTCGCAAATTGCGATGCGATACCGCTTATTTTGAGCCTTGCCTATCAAAAAATTGATATCATGCTGTGTTTCTTTGCAGAATGATGTGAAACTCGTGACAACGGGCGACAAAGTGGGAGCTTCCGAGGCGACTCTCCTCAACATGTTGAAGATCTCCCCATTCTCGTATGGTCTTATCATTGAGCAGGGTAGGTCAGCTGGTGCACGCAAAAAGTGTTCGGCAAAGTTTAGGATCTGTTCGGGTGCTTCATTTACAAGAAAATAGGTCTTAAATTTTGCCGATACTTGGTCTTAAAAAGTCTTAAAGTGCTCCACAAGCTCTACGCACCCTGCTTGTGAGTGTATTAGGACACTATTTTCAACAGACTTGCAATGATGTAATCCTGCATTATGAGAATTGACCATTGCCTGTCAGAGCTAGAACATAGCTGAACCCACTGATGGGTGGTCTATTCAAAGATCATAATCTGCTCATAAGCAGTCTGAGCAAGTCACAAAATGGGCTTTTTTTCAATAAGAAAATAGAGGAATCAAACATAAAGGTTCAACTTACAAATTTAGCATTTTATAAATGCGGACAGTATCCATTTAAACCTCAACAGATTTGCATTCTGACTCTTCCATATGATAGGCAAGATCCTTCTGCATGTTTAGTGCAAATTTTGTTGAATTCAGACTAGATGATCTTATGATACAAAAGGACTGAATTTAAATGAGAACCCCACGAACGATGAGAGCGCGGGGTCCTCTGTGGACATTTGAATAGGCTAAGTTATGTACATTTGCAAGTGGAACACTAATTGCGCTGAAAATAGCTCTGTTATCCTCAGAAATGGAATTCAAGGCATCAAGTTGACCGATTCATGTACCCCACTACCATAAAAAAGTTGAAGCGCCTGCCTATAATTACATAAAGCCAAAATTCAGGCAGTGAGAGACATCTGGTGGCAAGACATGAAGTGTATCCCTCAGTTACTTCATTGCTCGCAGTTAAAGCGATGTACTCGCGAGGGTTGAAAATGAAATCTCGTTCAACTATCGCGACCCGCGATAGCTCCCCAATTTCATTCATAGCTAGTGGGATTCTTGAAACTGATCTCGTGTGATTTCTAGCAGCGTTGAACCATCAAATTACGGTATCGTCTACGTTTTATACAATAAAACGTTCATGAAAAATCTTTTATTAATATTATTTCAATGAATTTGGGCGACATTAGTGTTTACTGCCGGAATAATTTCAAAATCTCACGGGGTATTTCCGAGAACGAGATCGACAGACTGACAACAAACATGGCGCGGAAAAATCCGAAGTGTGAGGAAGACTGACCAGAGAATTCGCCTCACTGCTGCAAGTTTAGTCAGATGGCGGCGTGTGAAGACAGATAGTTGTTGTAGCACTAATGAGGACTTAGCAGTGTACCTCCTGAACGTCGTTAACCCCCGGCCAACACCATCCTTTGCATGTTTTGCGGATGACTCCGAGTCTTCTCCGTCGGGCATCACTCAGTGAGTGACACTGTCAATCATGTCACCATGGTCACCCTCCTCGCTACTGATTGGTCGTAGTAAATTCCGTAGTATTATAATGAGATGGCTCGCTTGGAATTTCATTCATAAAATATATAACTGCCACCGTGCGGGAAATAGATGAACTATCGATGTGCAGTCACTGCAGAGCCCGCGTACATCGCTTTAAACCTTTATGTTTGATTCCTTTATGATAAAAAACATTGAAATATTCTGCTATACATTCCTTGTTTCCACTTCCAGTCTATGACTCTGGTACAGTTTACAGTCCTGAAGTATTGGATATCACTGATGATGATCTCCGGGCTAAGTTCATGCAGGTAAGAAAATAATCTCATTGCACCCTGATAGCCTAGTGGTTATCACGTCCGCTTAGCAAGCAGCAGGTCCTGGGTTCAAATTCAGTCCATCACATTGGACATTGGCGCCTTGTACCTTGTGTCTTTGAAAGGGCATGTAAAAGCCCCCATCGAAGTGAGGAACAGAGTAGCTTGTGTTGACCTCCTCCGTAACTACACTAGCAGGGGCCAATAAGTAGCGTGTTCGAAAACTTACACGCGCCTACACCGGCCTGGCACGACAGTGTTTTATTTACTGTAAGTTCTCCAAGTCGGGCCTGTCGCACCAGGCGCTACTAACCCTACCCCTGGAGCCGGTTACTTCGGGAAGTATCCCAGCATGCAAAGCATGATGTCACTTCCGATCACGAGATGCACACAGCCCTCGCATACATCAGTGTGTACATTGGCGTGCAAAAGAAATCAAACGCTGTCGTGTTAGACACGAGTAAAGTGTCATGGCGGACAATCAGAGCACATCCAGCATGACATTTACTCGTGTCTAACACGACAGCGTTCTTTTATTGGCCTGCAATGCGCATGTCTGAGAAAGCGCTAGAGCCTGGCCGGTGGAAGAAATTGAACATGCTAAATGCTGTGCCATCGGCCCGGACGACCCTGACAGTTGTCCACTGCTTGCAGTGATGAAAACCTTATTTTGCTAATGTGCAATGCTGACAACCAGAGTCAGAATATGACTGAACCCACTGGTTGTATTTGCATACAAGTGCAAGAATTGCCTGACGGCTGTCTGAGCAAGCAGAGGGCATACGCAACTAGGTGCCTACATGTACATCGACCGTTTTTGGTGACTGATCAGTCGCCACCAGTTTCTCCCAGTTGCCAAGTGGCTCCGTAGTGGCGACTAGTTGCATCCAGTTGCAAGTGCGATGTACGTAGGCTTTAAGTGACGTGACCAAACTGTGCAGACTCGGTGTTCTAGCCAGGCCAGTTTTGCAGGGCGGGACCACCATGTTCAAAATTCAGAGGTCATTTTACCACCCTGTTCAATTTTTACCACCCTGTTTAAAAATATAACTTGCAATGCATTTTCTGTTACATCACCCTGTTTGAATTTGACTCCCACCCTGATTGAAAATCCAGGGCCTTAAAATCATAGGAAAAGCAGCCCAAAACCCTGTTTGGAAAAATTTGTGGCTAGAACACTGAGACTCGGAAGAAGGGCAACATGAAATCTTCTGACATAAGAAGAGGAAGAAGGGCAACATGAAATCTTCTGACATAAGAAGAGGAAGAAGGGCAACATGAAATCTTCTGACATAAGAAGAGGAAGGGCAACATGAAATCTTCTGACATAAGAAGAGGAAGAAGGGCAACATGAAATCTTCTGACATAAGAAGAGGATGTCCATTTGTTCTTCAACCAGATGAACTCTAGGCACGATCACTTTGCTTACCATTGGTTTCTTATCTTTTTCCAGGGTGTAGCCAACGTTGCCGCTGTGTCCCTTGCGATCGGATACCCCACAACTGCGTCTGCTCCGCACTCCATTGTAAATGGCTTCAAGAATCTGTTGGCCATTGCTGTTGCTACCGATTACACATTTAAGGAGGCTGAGATGGTGAGTAAACCCGACTCCACAGGGTTTCCGCCAGAAAACATGTTTAGGGGGGCACAATCCTGCCCCCTCTGGCAGAAACCCTGCTCCAAATATAAATACAAAACCTTTTAAAGCGAATGTTCATTTTCGTCACTTGTTTGAGGATTCTGACTCTGAGTTGTGCTGTACAGAATAATCGCTGCAATTTGCAGCTTCATAGCTTTCTCCATTTTCTCAAGGATCACAACTGGGATTCCTCAGTTGATGAAAACGAACAACCCCTTTCAACACAGTAGACCAAGACAATATCACTCCAAAATAGTGCAGCACCTTGCAGGGTAGCGTCATGACGCTCGCACGTCATTCTGAATGCCATGACGCGACTCGAAAAAAATCTGGGTTGTTCAGCGATCATGACGTCGTGACACAATCTGTTGTTTTTTTTCGTCTCACCTCAAGACATCATGAAATGACGTGCGGGACGCAGGGTTGTGATTAAGGTGCGTTCTTGCGTCATAGACGCACACCCAATCATTCCAAACGCAATGATGGGCATCATTCCCTTATGCCATGCGNTTGCCTTTATTCTTATCATGGTATGTATCAATACCTACTACCATGGCGTTCTTCTGCAGGAAAGAATGAAGTAATTAGTGTGTCAATTTGTCTATCTTTCATCTATTGTTTCAATCCAACAAATTTTGTGACACTATGCAAGGAACCAGGGCCCGGTTGTTCGAAACTCACGACAGCGCTATCTTGGTGTTAGCGCTATCTTGATGTTAAATGACGTAAAAGAACAATGGATTTTTACGTCATCTAACATGAAGATAGCGCTAACACCAAGATAGCGCTGTCGTGAGTTTCGTGCAACCGGGCCCTGGAAAATAGAGAATTGTCCCAGCAATGTCTGAGTCCACTCATGTGTTTTCATCAATGTTAAAATGACCAAAACACGAGCTGGAAACTTATATAAGTACTTACCAATGGCATTTCGACTGCCCACAATTCACCACCGAGTTTGCAGTTTATCTGAAGACCTATCTTCATTACCACTGACTTCAGTTTCCTTGGGTCACTGATAGTTCTGGTATTGATAGCCTGAAAAAAACAACCACAGTAGACATTTCTAAAAAGATGTTATACGTGCTTCGTTACAGATGTACATGTATAATAAATCTTACTCATGCTACAATCTCAGACAGAGTGTCTCATGTATGCAGGGGTTAATCTGATTAAGTTCAATGAAGACTACTTGTATACAATGTACTGTACTCTCTCCCATAAAGTCTACTCTAAAACAGAACCAAATTATGGATATCGCTGCTTAGCCTCTCTCACAAAGCCTCATAAACATTAAATGCACAAGTAGTTTGTTACCTGAGATGGGACGGGCTGCTCCACGCAGCACAACTTCTTGATGGCACTATACCGATCGTCTCTAGCCGTTGGGAATATTGTCACAACACACTGTACCTGATATTGGAGAAAAGAACTTGTAGTTTATTTCACGAAGAGGACTTGTGAAGAACTGGCAATAAATCAAGACTCAGACTTCCAATGTTTTTTCTAGATTTCCACTTCATCCCTCCACTGCCAGCAACTGCCACTCTCGTCTCTGTGAATAACTCTCAGCGAGTCCATCTCAATTAACTCAGTTTACTGTAAACTCTGTACAGTCAGAGAGCAGCTTAGGAGAAGAACAGAATCAACAAGGTCGACATGGATCCATTGGAAAGGGATGTCAAGTTTTCCACTGAAAAGATGACTTACCGTGTTGTTCAGGTTGTCCTTGATG
The DNA here is from genome assembly GCA_002633025.1 of Notospermus geniculatus. NCBI lineage: Eukaryota > Metazoa > Nemertea > Pilidiophora > Heteronemertea > Lineidae > Notospermus > Notospermus geniculatus. Next base: position 42,864 of record NMRB01002400.1, read on the forward strand.
CTCCTGATGTATGTGTCGACGCGGTCATCGTTGAGCTGTATTAAGTGCGGGTCGCACACATTGATGCCCATCTGAGGTCCTACTTGCTTCATCATTTTAATGAACTCCTGAGCCTTGCCAGCGTCACGTCGGGTTGACAGCACCATCCAGTTGATCAAATCAACCTAGAGAGGAAGAAATTGACACAATATTCATGCATACACCTACCAACTGGTTATATTATGCAATCAAATGTTCTTGGCCAATCATGTGCAGCAGATTGCGTCATGTGATCATAGGATGTCACATCGTATCGGACACTCAATCATCGTATCGGATCCTAAAACCTCGTATCGGACAGCCCTCCTAGTTTCAGCCAATCAGAGCATAGGCCTGTTGTTATACAGTACTGCCTGAAAGATACCTCTCATGCGCCCTCGGACGCCCGCAAAAGCGCCCTAGGAACGCCCTAGGATCGCCCGTTTCTTTCCGAGGGCGCACTGCGGGCGTCCCTCGGGCGCATTGCGGTCGTTCCTCGGTCGCAGCTCGGGCGTTCCTCGGTCGCGCTGCGGCCGTACTTCGGGCGTAATGACATCAAAGTAATGCCGCCGTCGCCGGTTTCCGTCAGTCTTTAGTTCGATGAACAACGCGCTGCCCAAACCAAATTTCATACCGTAGCGTCACTGACCAGCAACAACCGGTAGGCCTACCCAGAATTCTAAAACTTTCCCTAAAATGTTTATCAAAAACATCGCGATCAGTTTCATCGTCCCTGTACCTACCACAGTACCACGGCAGCATCCCGCATGTCCCGACATTGTGCATGCATAGGCACTGCGTTCAGCAGTATATCATTATCATAGAGTTGCTGAGCAACGCCTGTCAATCACTCTCGGTCACCATCCAGTGTAATAGGGATGTTGGTCCCACTGTAGGAATACTGCGTCGTCTAGGCCTACATATGTAACTTCGGCCGTCCTAATTTTTTCTTCTTTTTAATTTCAGGACTTGAAGTGTCAGTGACCTTGAGAGAATTCATGTTGAGGCACTGGTCTTTTCCAGGAATCGTTTCAGGGCCGATGGCGAAGATANGTGCCTGGCAACTGAAATTTCACAAGTAGGCTACCGGTGTGATAGAATGTAATGCTCCCGCTTTTTTATAGAGGGGACAGCCCGCAACACAACCTCTGTACTGTAAATACCAGTACCCGGCCCATTGTATCTAATCCTTATTCCTTCAGAAAAACCATCGTTGGGAGGTATCTCATATCGGGGAACATGACGTTCAATTACACCGGCACACACTTACGGAAACTGCCGAGCGTTCCCGAAGAGTTCCGATCTGGGAAAGCAGCGGGGTGACTCGGCTGCATAGATTAATGACGTGCAACATTGTATTTGCATGCCCCTCTTTATAATATGCGAATCAAGGTCAGAGTTCAGTCGAGGAATAATCATTCATGCATTATGTTAATAGCTGACGTGTGAAAATTCGAGTTCATGAAAACCACACTCCAAGCAGAGCTGGTACCTGCGCAGTAGGTGCTCAGATGATCAAATTTCAGACGCCACGTGTCGGTCTGATCCGCCACTGCGTCTGGCGGGGTATAGTGGGGCCATATCCTTAGTGCCAATACAGAAACCCCCATAATGAGGCAGGAACTTCAGGGGAAGGTTTTGGGGTTGGATTGTAGACTCTGAAGGAGACAATTTCAGTTTTATTCGAACTTTTCTAAGCCTTCCGGGAGACCTGAGTGATCCGAATGAATCCCGGGACAGCGCACAGGGAGGGTGCAATTGGCTTTAGGGTGCAAGGATTGCGGTTAAAATGAATAAAAGTCAAATGGTTACAAAGATGTTTTATTATTCACAGAAATTTATTCCTGCTCCGTGGATTTTTAGGTTATTTGCAGGGTATTTTGAAAGCAATTTATCCCGTATCTGAGCACTGCAAATCGTACTGACGATGTCATTCCCGTATCAAATACGCGTATCCCGTACGGGTCGGCAGCCCTGCCGGCCTGTCACGGACCGACCGCTGTCGGTTACTCAAAGAATTCTGTTTGTTTGATGTTCGCCGCTAATTACCATGCTGTTTCGGGCGCGTGTCTGTTGGACTCCGGGCGCAATTCGGATGCGTTCGGGAGTTTCACGGTCGCACTTCGGGCGATCCTCGGCCGCTCCGCGGGCGCTTCTCGGGCGCACTGCGGGCGTTTTTAAAAACGCCCGAGGAACGCCCTAGGATCGCCCGAAGGCGCCCTAGGTTTTTCCTAGGGCGCATGAGAGGTATCTTTCAGGCAGTACTGTAGTACAAAATGTACATTTTGACCGACTGAATTTGAAACTGTCATTAACCCATTTTAACAAATTTTTAATGGAACCTTGTCCCCAGGTGCACGTTTGCATGTTTGCAAAGGTTTTGCCTACGACTGGAGCACGGCTTTGCCTGGAGACTAGGTTCACTCTCTATGGGAGGTACCACCAAAAATCGAAACAAACCCCGCGAGCCATTTGCTTTAAAGATAATCTTCGTTGGTGTATACGGCCCTATGAGTGGGTCGAGCGATTTTAGCTTCCTAAAACGTTAAAGGGGCACGTTATGCTGAGATATTGTGTTATTCATGTTAGTCTCACAAAATTCCCACCTTCTTATTTTTAAGAATATGAAATAGAAATCAAGTTTCTAAGGTGAAAGACATTGCTTCCTACCAGAATCAAACCCACGGACCCTCGCATAAGGCATCAATCGCCAGCACTAAGGGGCAGCACGCCTTAAACCACTAGGCCAAATCCCCATAATTTTATTTTTAAGGAGTCATAACATTTTCATTTCTCATTCTCTCCCCAGGCTTCTCCCCCATCTCAAGGGAAATGTCGGCTTCGTATTCACTAAGGGTGATCTCAACGACATGCGTGAAAAGGTCCTGAGTAATCGTGTTGCAGCTCCGGCTAAGGCTGGTGCCCTTGCCCCTCTTGATGTTGTTGTACCAAAGCAGAACACCGGGCTCGGGCCGGAGAAGACCTCGTTCTTCCAGGCTTTGAACATTCAGACGAAGATCACCAAAGGAACCGTCGAGATCATGGTAAGTTCAGTGTCTCTTGAATAGACGACATCACTCCAATCCAATCGGGACATTCTTGCCTGTTTCGGGATGTTTTTGATGAGGGTCCACAAATTTGAGGGAGACACGAATAGCCAAGAATAGCCCAGAACGCAGCAAAAGAATCGATTACGAGGCTTTTACGGATGATAAGAAAGAAAGGGTTACGTAGTGTTTACGATACATCTACGAATTTGAAATTCGTGAACCCTCCCGCGAAAGTTTTTGATGAACAAAAACTTCCGTGGTGGCTCGACGAACCCACGCGAACTGCGCGAATGTTCAGGAATCAACTAAGAATCATTTATTAAGAACTGCTAGAAACGTTCGAGAATCTACAAACCGGACAAATTTCAGATTCGGGCATGTCGGAGCAATTCGGTATATTCGTAGCATAAGTGTCTGGCTCAAAGTTGATGCGGGCGACTTGTCCTATCAATATCAATATCATGTTGTGTTTCTTTGCAGAATGATGTGAAACTCGTGACAACTGGTGACAAAGTGGGAGCTTCCGAGGCCACTCTCCTCAACATGTTGAAGATCTCCCCATTCTCATATGGTCTTATCATTGAGCAGGGTAGGTCAGCTGGTGCACGCAAAAAGTGTTCGGCAAAATTTAGGATCTGTTCGGGTGCTTCATTTACAAGAAAATAGGTCTTAAATTTTGCCGATACTTGGTCTTAAAAAGACTTAAAGTGCTCCACAAGCTCTACGCACCCTGCTTGTGAGTGTATTAGGACACTATTTTCAACAGACTTGCAATGATGTAATCCTGCATTATGAGAATTGACCACTGCCTGTCAGAGCTAGAACATAGCTGAACCCACTGATGGGTGGTCTATTCAAAGATCATAACTTGCTTATAAGCAGTCTGAGCAAGTCAGGAAATGTGCATTTTTTTCTTCACTAAGGAACATTGAAATATATTGTGCTATACATTCTTTGTTTCCATTTCCAGTCTACGACTCTGGTACTGTTTACAGTCCTGAAGTATTGGATATCACTGATGATGATCTCCGAGCTAAGTTCATGCAGGTAAGAAAAAATCTCATTGCACCCAGCATCACCTGTTTGCGTGCAATGGGAGACTCTGGCCCGTACTGGAATGCTCCTCAATGTAAGGAGTTCCTCACGGCTATTGTTCTCCAGTTCAGGATCCCTCAAGCATGTCAAGTTATTCCATAACGTGCCAAAATTTGACTGCAGAGGCCTCCTTAAAATTGCTTTCTCAAGCTGAAGGTGACATTGATTTTAGAATGCTCCTTTGGGAAAAGGAACTCCTTAATTTAGCTGAGGATCTCCTTTATTCCAAAGGTTGGTCCGGAGCTTACTATACATGTAGCTCATTGGGTGTAATCAATTGACATAGGAAATCCTTTTGTGAGGGTGCATTTAATAACAGAGGCACTCCTTTACAAAGGAAATGGATAAGGTCGATTGTGGAATTAATGTTGTATGAGGCATCCTCAGTAAGGATTTCCTCTGGCAAAAGGTGACCTCACGAAAGAGTGCCTTAGGCCTAAAATAAAGGAGCGTTCTAAAATATGGGCCTTTATTGCCGTTAAAGGCCACCTGTAGTGGTCCTAGAACATCAAATATTAGCTGAATCGATTCCAAAATGCCTTCAGATGTGTTTTGGATATGGCGATTTGAAAACCTTTTTGAGTAGGAATGGCTTTAATTGGTCATGCTGAATCGGTTTGGACCAGCTCCAAATCGTTTCAGACGTCTAGTTTGAACACAGCTTTAGGTTAGTGCCCTATCTTCCTTCCTGATCGCAGTATGAGAGTGCATGTACCTGAACCACTTGAGTTGTCCACTGTTTGCAGTGATGAAAACCTTATTTTGCTAATGTGCAATGTTGACAGCCAGAGTCAGAATATGACTGAACCCACTGGTTGTATTTGCACGTAAGTGCAAGAATTGCCTCACGGCTGTCTGAGCAAGCAGAGGACATACGACACACATCACTCCATCAGTGTCTAGTGATACTTCCACGTATTCTAAAACCCTGTGGTTTTTTCGAGACCCGTGTCTTTGCCGTGTGTCAAAAACCTGGCGAGGACTTCCACAAAAAGCTACCTGAGGTTGATTTATAGGCCCGGTGGAAGGTGTGGCTGTGGGGGGAACTCTCCTTTGTTAATTCCTGTTGGGGAACCCACCATGCCATCTGTTGCTGTGTCTCAAAACCAGTGATTGCTGGGTCTGTTCTGCTACCACCTGTCAAAAAACCTGTGTTCAACCAGTGTTTAAATTAGCCCCATGGTACTTCAACCAACTCTGGCACGATCACTTTGCTTACCATTGGTTTCTTATCTTTTTCCAGGGTGTAGCCAACGTTGCTGCTGTGTCCCTTGCCATTGGATACCCCACAACTGCGTCTGCTCCGCACTCCATTGTAAATGGCTTCAAGAATCTGTTGGCCATTGCTGTTGCTACCGATTACACATTTACGGAGGCTGAGACGGTGAGTAAACCCGACTCCACAGGATTTCCGCCAGAAAAAATGTTTAGGGGGCACAATCTTGCCCCCCCCCCTCTGGCAGAAACCCTGCTCCAAATATTAATACAAAACCTTTCGAAGGGACTGTTCATTTTCGTCACTAGAGGATTCTGAGTTGTGATCCTTGGGAAAATGGAAAAAGCTATGCACTTGGAAATTGCGGGATTATTTGTTGTGCGGTACAGAATAATCACTGCAATTTGCAGCTAGCTTTCTCCATTTTCTCAAGGATCACAACTGAGATTCCTCAGTTGATGAAAACGAACAACCCCTTTCAACACAGTAGACCAATAGACTCGATCACTCCAAAAGAGTGCAGCACCTTGCGGGGTAGCGTCATGACGCTCGCACGTCATTCTGAATGCCATGACGCGACTTGAAAAAAATCTGGGTTTCAGCGATCATGACGTCATGACACAATCTGTTGTTTTTTTTCGTCTCACCTCAAGACATCATGAAATGACGTGCGGGACGTCATGACGCTGGCCCTGTCAGGTGCTGCGCTCTTTTGGAGTGATATCGTCTATTTTCTGGTCTGTGACCTCCTGAGGCAACCATGGCATCACATTCGTAATGCACTAGCATCGCCAGTGTTGCGTTGTGGTGGCGTCAAAATAATGCAGCATTCCGTATTGAATCGGTTAAGACTACAGATCTGTGATTTTAGTTGGGGACCATGTTTACAAATTGGGAAAAATGTGTGCCCAGTTTGAAGGCCGACTGCTTCGCACTTATCTATCCGTTTGAAACATTTCAACTACCATTGAAAAGTCAAGAATCTCTAGTTAGCTCAGCTGACCAAAGGTCAGCGGAGCTAGTCATATGTATACTGAGTGGCGTCCATCTGTGTGTGTGTGTGTGTGTGTCTGTGTGTGTGTCGTCCGTTAAACTGGCACGTTTCGCAACCGCAAGGCCCAGCGACATGAAAGTTGGTGGAGCTGTAGACCCTAGGGAGGGCTCGAAACAGAACCAAACATTTTTGCGATTTGACCTACATAATGCCCTCCAGGGGGCATTTTTCGCAAAATGAAATGTCTCAATATCTCAGCCCCTATGATAAATATGTCCACCAAAAGTGATGGATTAGATAGGTTGATATTTTCTACATCCGTTTAAAGGGAAAATAATGTTACATCTGTCCACCAGGGGGTGCTATTCAACAAAATCAAAAACAGGGGTATTTGAATTTCCCGCCCTTCAAAGTTCCTAGATAGTCCATGGGCTAGGGGGGTTCCCGTGTGCATAAGATGTACCCTAAGTTACTCTACTATTTCTGAGAGGGGAGTATCCATATTATAAGAAAATCTTGGGTAGACTTTCTCAAACCCGGCAGCAAGTGAGAAAGTGACCCTTTATGTTAGGGTACTGGAAATAAAGAAGGGGTCAAAAATATGATGTCATCAGATCATATCAATATTGGTGTCAAAATGTAGGTCTGTGAGTGTACTTCAAGGAAATATGCATCCCAAGGCCAGATCAGGCCCTTGTTCCCCTACAGAAGGGGCTAAAAAAGGGAAAATCCCAAATTTGACCCCTTGCCATTGGCTTCAGAGGCAACTTCAGCCAATAAAAGTTGATCAGTTCCACTCAGATAAGTAATACCTACATTTTGATACCCATCATGACACCATGATCTATTCGAGTATACTCAGACCCTTTTTTCGACCCTTTTTTACCTGTTTTGACCCTTAAGGACTTAGGACCAAAGTAATCATGTCAAGATGGGTATCAAAATGAAGGTATTACTTATCTGAGTGTAACTGATCAACTTGCATTGGCTGAAGTTATTCTTATAATATGGATACTCCCCTCTCAGAAACAGTAGAGTAACTTAGGGTACATCTTATGCACACGGGAACCCCCCTAGCCCATGCATTAAGAGTGACTCTGTACCTGGTGTCCTGTCCACCTATATGTAGCCAGTGGTATACTGAGACTGGACTGATACTATGTTGAACCTTAGCTGAGAAAATGGCCACTGTGCTTTTCATCACTTGAGAGGTTCAAGGTGCTTTTATATCGTGACTATCTTTCAACAGGTAAGGTGACATACTTCAACTCATTCTTTTAAATGGGGCAACAGTTTCAATGCCTAATTGGTAACTTAGATCATTCAAATAGGTAGATTTGAACAGTCTGCATGGTCTGCTATGGAACATGCATTGATACAAGATGATGATCAACCTTGTCACCATGAATTACAGTAGTGCTAGCTGTGGTCTCACTAACCACTGGGGGGCATCCAGGCTACCAAGTAGCTTTACCTTGTTGGAGCGATGATGTTATTCGTATCATCATCTTCTAATGCTTGTAGGGCTCACAATATCATCATGACATATATATAACTGCAATACATTGTCTGAAGTCAAGGCCTCAGCCTGTTCCAGTTTCAGTTCGGAGGTGACAAAATTGACACACAGGCACTGTCTCAGAAGTACTGGTATTGATAGGCCTATTGTCTACTTGACCAATAAGTAGGGGGTGATTTATTTAGTAAGCCTAGGCCTATTGGTACAAAATGCCAGAGTCATTTTCTTTTGAGATTTTTAAATAGAAAAATGTTGCTCACCTCATCCACCACTAGTAAGGTCATCTGGACTTATCCCATCGTTTATAACCCCTTACCACCCATTATTTACCACTCAATGGGTGTCAAAAGATATCTGTCTCAGTTCATCAAAAAATTGCAACCTATTATCTGATGTTAACCCTCCTCACCCAGTAGGTCTAATACAATATCTACCTCGATTCATAAATGATTATTAACCCCCTTCCCGCACCCAAATCGGTCTCGAGATAGGTCTGATATGATACAACATCGTGATTCATGAATTAACCCCTTCCCACCCAGTGGGTGCAATCTCCATACACCGAGAGATACTGACCCCTTCCTACCCAAGTGGTCTAATATTAAGATACCCGTTTCGATTCACAAAGTGATACCCCTTTCCACTGATTTCCACGAGGAATGCTATATATTTGCTTCTGAACCATTAAAAAAGGCGCACTGTTGTATCTTGTTTCGCCTGTTTCAACCTCTTGAGTTGGCAGGTCATAGTCAGCTGAGCGCAAGGCCCATGGGCCTCTTGTTTTAAAATGTCTAAGCAGTTTGAAAATAGACTTAGGGACCTCGCCGCAATCACCATGGAATTCAATCATTTGAGCCTCAAAAGTTTGCAATTTCACGCCAACAGAGTTCGTCGTGGGCGCCGCCGACGTGACATGACGTCGTCCTTTCACGCAGTGGTCCCCAAC
>NMRB01002400.1:88005-109057 GCA_002633025.1 Notospermus geniculatus
GCATCTTGAATTTTTAAATTTCCAATTCGTATCAACGAAGTGGAAACGAAAGATAAATTTCAAAGTTTAATATACACCGTACCTCTGTCGTTCTAACGTCATACGCTAAAAGACGCTCTTGCAGCAGGCGATATTTGTGGTACCAGCCATTTCCTGAAATACATTACGTCATGGATATGACGTCGAATTTCGTATTTCGTACTTCGTTTTTCGTCAGATTTGCGAAACCTCCCTATTATCCTGGGAACACATTTACAATTAATTGATTAATACAAAACATGAATAAAGTTAAAGTTAGGGTTTATAGTCTGATATCAACAACGGTAGAGGTACACTCGGCCCCAGTGTGTATCCGCGACGTCCCGGTGTAGTAGAATGTCATGTACCCCGATATGAGATGTCCCCCAACAAAAGATTCTGACGGAATAAGCGGCAGCTACAATAGGCCGGACACTAACAGACAGGAACTTCTGTCACGAGATGTCCCCTGTACAAAAGAAGCGGACATCTGGTATTGGGAACATTAGATTTCATTACACCTGTCTCCTACACACTGGCACTTTTGAGGCTCAAAAGCCGTGAACACCACTAGATGGCACTCCACTGGGCTCCAGCCAATCACCACGCTTTCTCACTCATAATTCCCGCGAAAATTCTGCGAGCCAAATCGAATTCGAAATGAGAAGTGCCCGTGCCCGTGCTGCCACCACGCGGTCTTCACGAGTATTATTTTCTAAAAGAGCCAGACGCGGAGTTAGTCTCGCGCAGCCAGACTCTTTCATTACCATTACAGAGTCTGGCCCCAAACTTGACTTTTACTGTTCGATGGTAGTCTCGCGCAACTGCGAATTTCGGGTCAGACTCACTCGCTCAACTCAGTCTCACAACCTTCCAGAATGTCTGAATCTGGCAATGAATCGATTAGCGAAGTGATCTGAGACAGCATCAACTTACTGGAGTTGAATTTCAGGCTGAAGTCTGAGCAGGAATTGTGTATCCGTATGGAAAGCGAGATCGTGAAAACCCAACTGACATTTATGGTCGTCGCCATGATGAGATCACATGATCACTTCTCTTGCCCAATCAGCAGCCAGATTGTGATTTTCAAATGGGAGGAATCGGCGGATGTAAATGAATGACTAGCTCTGTCCCTGATTAGCCAATCAGCGAGCGTACCAGGATCTTGGTAAGCCTCCAAACAGTAATTTCGCAGTTTGATCCCAGACGCTTGTTCGATCCCCAGATTCGAAACAGCGGCTGGGTGACCGAGACTAGACGCGGAGTGTGACCCCGAGTGTGACTTACCAAAGGGGTGAGACTGAAGCGTCTGGCAAGCGAGACTACGGTAGAGGCATCATCCGACTAGCATTTTAACTTGAACCCCAGTCTGTCCTGAAACCTTTCAGTAGAACTCAGATGAGCTGCTCATTCAGCGCTACAATCGAGCATTTCCGACCGGTACCCATTTATACACCTGGGTGGAGAGAGTCTCACGCCCAGTGGGATCCGAACCCCGGGACCCTCTGACCGCTAGTTGGAGACCCGAACCACTGCGCCACCGTGGCTCCTCGTGAATGTGTTTATGACAAGCGGATTGTCCAGTTATTAAAAAAATATATTTTTTGGCCAATTGCCATATAAAATGATTGCAAGGGATCACAACCCCGTCTCAAGCAAAAATAGTGCCAATGGCACTGTGCCCGCTTGGCTTTTTAGCACAGTGGTGGAAAGAATAAGCCATATCAGAATCCCATACAAGCCATATTTGACCAAAGCATTCATACCAGATTTTGTGAGTTTGGATTTGGCCTCCTGGTGGCAAAGTCAAGAATTAGATTTCACCAATACTTCGTCAGGATGTCACTACAACCTAGAGGTAAATACATACAAAGATTCAATACAATAGCTCACACGATTATCAAAATATAACCCTTTTAAGTTGTCACAAAACGCCCCCTACCTACCAAAATAGGAATCGCATCGCACCCAAAATCAAACTTGACCTAGATTTTTTGGTCATAAACACCTGTATGCAATATGACAATGATCCTTCCAGAACTGAAGGCGCTATCCATCTGACAAGGAAAAATTTGATATTTTCGTTTTGGCCCCCTAGTGGCAAAGTCAAGAATCAGATTGCGCCAAAATTTCGTGTGCACGTCACCACAAACTAGAGGTACATACATACAAAGTTTCATCACGATAGCTCAAGCCATTCTCAAAATACAGGCCTTTGAATTTTTTCACAAAACGCCCCCTACTGGCCAAAGTAGGAATTGCATCGCACCCAAAATCGAACTTGACCTAGATTTTGTGGTCATACACACCCATATGCAATATGAAAATGATCCGTCAAAAACTGAAGGCACTATCCATCTGACAATGGAAAAGTTTACGGACACACGCACGCACTAACGCAGGACAGACCACCACTAAAGGCGCCAAGCACAGCATAAGCCCTTTTGGCCTATGGGCCAAGCGGGCTAAAAATTGCGACGGTGGATTCGCCGCTTAAAAGCCATAGGAATCACAAGAAGGCTCAGACCCTCGAGAGATTTCGGCATGATTCGGGATTCGCCAATCGGAGGGTACGAAATAATTTCCGTGAAGTCCTTTCTCATACCACGAACTCATTTTTAACAGCAGTGAGGAAGGAAAATTTTAATCAGTTATATACCGACAACGATTACAATCGATTTCTGAACAAAAATCTTGCACAAACTTCAAAACAATGGAATCACCTCAATGACAAACTACAAACTGTATGATGACGTCATCAATTTGTGTGTATGATGTCATAAGTCTACAGGTCGCTTACTTACGAAACTGAAGCGATTGATTAAAAATCACATCAAATGCAGAGTGAGACAGGTTTCACACACTCCAGCTGATGACACTTTGTCTGGCCACTTCCAAGTTTTCGTGATTGTCAAACGCTTCACATTACAAACTATTGATTTTGTGTTATTTTTATAACGCGGCTGATGACGTCATCAACTTCATTGACGTTTTTTTAACATAGGAGGCAAAGAAAATAAACGATAAAGGTAAACGATATTATATTGGCTATGTGGGCGAAATTTGCCCCTATCCAAAATCGCAGTAGGGAGGTTCTGACACGCAACGAGAACGAAAACGATGATCTCTCTTTGCTGATCACGTCATCAAATGTTGTGGACTGCGTCACCAGAATTCACTGTCGTCCCGACTGAATAATTAGGCCTAGGCCTACTTGTAAGTCAGCCGTATGCACCAAGCGAAGATTATCTTGAACTCAGGATGAACAACCATTTTTTGCATTGTCACATCATGCCCTGGCAAACCTGAACAATTGAAAAGTTGTGGCTCAACCTGAGTTCAAGATAATCTTCGTTGGTGCATACGGCCCAGTGAGTTTGTGAGTTATCAGCCGACAACTAAGAAGTACGGAATGAAGCCGGTTCTTTATTTGGGCATATCGTAACGTCCCTTTTGAAGAATATCCATCATTAGAGAGGATGCGCGACTTTTCCGACTCCGACGCCGGCTTCAACTACGAGAATGAATTGCAGTCCGCCATGGACATCCTTGATAAAAACGATGTAATAGAAGTTTTCAATTCGTCAAACACCATGAATTGAAGGCAGAAAAAATTGGCCTTATAAATCGGAAGTGTGGATAAATAATGAATATTGAAGTCGTAATCCTAGTCGTTACGACTTTGAGACACGACTATGACGACTACGATATTTGCGATTTATGCGCACTACCGATTACGGGTCAAAATTATTTTGCCACGAAGTTATGGCATTTTACGATTTGCGAACATTTATCAAATCGTTTTTATCAAGGATATCCACAGCGGACTGCAATTCGTTCTCGTAGTTGAAGTCGGAGTCGGAAAGCTGCGCATCCTCTCTACAGGAAAACTACGGGATAAAATCTTCGGCTATTCTTCTGTCGTACATGTAGGAGCAGTTCCCATGACTGTCAATCTTGGAGCGCAAATATCTACAACCACATGTGCCGCACATGCAGGTCTTCTTCTGACGACACTCCTCAACCCTGGCTTTGTCTGGTTTACGAAATTTTTCGCCGCAAACTCCACAAGAACAAGTGCGATTTCTTTGACACTCCACGACTCTCGACGCATCTGGTTTCTTCAATGCGGCGACACCGCAAACACCGCAAGTACACCCTCCTTTCGCTTTACACTCGTTGGCTCGTGATGAACTTGGTTTCCGGAAAACGTCACCACAAACGCCGCAGGAACACGAGCCCTTCTTCTGACACGTCTTTATCCGCTTCGGATCAGGGAACTCAAACTCTTTCGAACATACCTCACAAACGCACGGCCCGCCGTCCTCGCAGGTTGGCCCCGGGGCGACGAAACCACCAAGATCAAAGTTTGGGGTCCGGGGGAAGAAAGTCGGCGCCTTCCTTTTGAGCGTTTTAAAAGCATCCATGCAGTCATCCCTCTCCTTCTTGTAGGCCGGGTACCCTTGATTAAGTTCGTCTAACGTCCCCTTCATGGTGGCCAGTTTTCCAACGTACGCAAACTGCAGCTCCGCATCCTGAAGGAGTTCGTTCGCTTTCGCAATGATGGCTTCGGAATCCTTCAGTGAACCCGGCAACGCGTCGAGTAGACCCCGTAAACCACCGATCACCTGGAAATCTTCCTTCACTCGTTTTTTCAACGTATCTTTTACATCCAGAATCGCCTGGAAGCACTTCTCTGCATGATCTTCAATAGCTTTGATAACCTGGTCTTCCATCTCTTCAGCTGTTGTTTTCAATTCCTCCAGCGCCGTTTTGTCCATCTTCATTTGGACATTCCTCTCCTCCTCAGCTTCCAAGGCCGTCCCGACCTCGCCAACATTGTCGTGGACAATATCCTCCAGGGTTCTAATATCATGGTTAGCATGCTCCAGACAAATACACAAATGGCAGACATCGTGTGAACACGTCATGCATTTCATTGTGACAATCTCCCCATGAGCACCGCAAAGGGATTCTTTCCGCTGTAGGTACGCCTTGAGCGAGCCTACCACGTGGTTACCCGTCAGGGAGTTTTCCTTGTGCGCGTCGGTGCACTCCATGCACATCGGGGTCGGCAATGCACAGCACTCCTCACACACCTTGACGGCCTTAACTTTGGCCAAATCGGCGCTGCTCCGGCCGGAACTAGGCCTAGACCCGCCATCCTTGCTGCCCTCGCTGGAGTTGTCAAGATCGATATCTACGTGGTTCTGTGGCAGCCGCTTGGTCCGGCAAGCAGGACAGGCGAACACCTCCTCCTGGTTCGTCACTAATTGATCCTCCAGATGGGTGAACAGACAGGCTTTACAGAAAGAGTGATCACAGGTCCAAATCTGTAAATGAAGAAAAACAGCATGCTGTTAGTGGACTGAGACCCTCCTATCACCTATGAGGTGGTAGGTCTGTGGTGGCAATCTCCAACGCAGAGGTCAGACGGATTCACCTTACTGACTCTGCCTTCAAACGTCAGTGCCCCGTACTTCTTTTCGCGTCGGAATGACGTCATTTAAGATGGCTGCCTCCTTGTTGCACGTGGTTCACTCACAAAATCATGTGATCAAATTCGACAAAGCTGATTGGTCCATCGATTTGGTTGCTTCTAAAATAGAAACTATTTCTGCCGGAACGACCGAACCGAAGCACAGCCATACGTGTAATCCGCCGCAAAAAAGTGCGACACAAAATAATGAACAAATGTTTAAAAATCATGGTGTGTTTCACGTTTGGTGTTTTGGTACACTTCTAAACTTGACAGTACGATTATGATTTTATTAGGGTGGAAAACTAGCTGTAGACCAGTTTTTATTCATTCTGTTCATTCCGAGCAGAAGTGATGAGGGCGTATGAAGCCAGTGGTGTACAAGCGGAGCAAACCGAAAACGCGGAACGCCGTACCACTGGGCTAGCGAGATTGCTGTGGTGGTGGTACTAGACTGATACTATGACCTATGATGGGATAGGAATGGAAGGATACAGGAAACCAGTCAATTTGTGTCCGTTCGTCGGTTCTCGCTCAAATTTTCCTCGAAATCTGAATAATGTTAATAAAGGCTGACATGAGGGTCTATTAGCAATGCATCTCAGCCCAATAGACCGTGGATATGAATTTTCATGAAATCCTATGAAAAAATCACCTTTTAAGTTGGTATTTAGGCCCCACAGGTCGAAAGTGGGGCTTTTTGAAGAAGAGCTAAGACTGTCAACACTGTGTGGTCATGTGACCTTGGACGCATGCGCATACCTTTTTGACTGCTGGGGATTCGAAGCACATAAGACACACTGGTTTCGCCCCATCAATGCCATCTGACATGTCTGACGCCATGTTGACCAGAGCTGAAATTTTGCAAGAAATTAACTATTACATTAACATAACAGTAAACATGGCTACCACCATCAGTGAGCAACATCTAAAATACATGTACATGTATAAGATAGCAGGTGCAAATCTCTGACCATGACTGTACATGCAGTTGCTTTTGTCATGACATTTTCAGTTGATGTTGGCCCATGTATCAGAGCGGCTCGGCTCAAGGCATCTTTGGCCGATGAATGAGAGGAACCCCACACGATAGGCCCCTATAAATATGGTATAAGCTGCACGCACAGTGCATTTGACCACGAACGTATAGGATGGGCGCCCTTAAGGCTTCCTGCATGGCAAGCCGTTTGTTCATTTAATCAAATAAACCAGTTTTTTTAAAACTGTTTTTTGTTATAAAAAAACTACGTTTATTTTGAAAAAAATCTTGGTTTTTTTACAGAGTCTGTAAAAACCAATTTTTTTTTAAAAAACTTGTTTTTCTTCCCTTTTGCAGAAAAGAAAGTAGTTTTTTTTAAAGTAGTTTTTTTCCCAAAAAAACAAGTTTCTTTAAATGAAATGGTCCATGGACCATGTGCTCACCTGGGTGAACGTACCAGAAAAACAAATGACAAATGTTAAATCGAAATGTTCCAGGGTCATGTATCCTCATTAGATGCACCTGACATGCCTGATAAAAAATTGGAGACAATCAAGGTACAGTTCAGGAGTTACTGGACTTTGAGCTTTGGTTTTGGCCACCTGGTTGCCAAGCGGAGAATCGAATTGGACCGAAAAGTGGTGTCATTGGTAACCTGACATAGGGGTGTATACATGTATGTACCAAGTTTCAAGTCAATAGCCCAAGCAGTTATGAAACGCGCCACCAAATGCCTAAATTTTGAACTTTGACCTCTGTGACCTTGAAAAGTCGGTCAAATCAAAAACCCCTTACTTATGTCATGCATCCTCATTAGAAGCACCAATGATAAAAATTTGGAGAGGATCCAGTCATTAGTTCATGAGTTATTGCACTTTTTGTGTTTTTGGTTTCCGCCACCTGGTGGCCAAGCTAAGGGTCAAATCGGACCGAAACTTGGGGTCATAGGTCATCTGACCAAGGTGTCTATATGTACCGAATTTCAGGCCAATAGCACCTGCGGTTACGAAACATGCCACTTAAAGGCAAAATTTTGAACATTTTCGTGTTACGCCACCTGGCGGCCATATTGGAACCTTAATCAGGCCGAAATTTGACGTGCTTGTAAAGGTCATCTAGAAGGAGGTACATATCAAATTTGATCGCTCTGGGTCAAGTCGTTCCTGAGTTACAGCACATTTGATGATTTTCGGGTTACGCCACCTGGCGGCCATATTGGAAATTTAATCAGGCCAAAATATGACGTGCTTGTAAAGGTCATCTAGATGGAGGTAAATATCAAGTTTGAGCATGCTGGGTTGTGCCGTTCCTGAGTTATAGCACTTGGAAGATTTTCAGGTTACGCCACCTGGCGGCCATATTGGATGTCCGATTGGGCCGAAACTCCATAATTTTGAAGGTACCCCTCTAATACACGTTTATGCAAGATATGAAGACGCTCGGTGAAATAATGAAGAACTGTGGCAGGTTCGTTACTTTTGTCGAACTTTGACCTCTGTGACCTTGAAAAGTAGGTCAAATCAAAAACCCGTTATATATGTAATGTACCCTCATTAGATACACCTATGATAAAAATTTGGAGGTGATCCTGTCATTAGTTCAGGAGTTATTGCACTTTTTGTGTTTTTGGTTTTAGCCACCTGGTGGCCAAGTCAAGAATCGAATCGGACCAAAACTTGGTGTCATAGGTCATATGACCTAGGGGCATATGTGTACCAAGTTTCAGATCAATAGCCCCAGCGGTTACGAAACGTGCCCTGCTAACGGACGACGACGGACGACGACGGACGACGACGACGGACGACGGACGCACAACCATTGTATAAGCTCACCACAGGTGAGCTAAAAACCAAGTTTATTTGATTAAATGAACAAACGGCTTGCAAAAAAACTGTTTTTTTCCTTTTATTGGACAAATGGCGAGTTGTATCAAAATAAACCAACTTTATTTTTAAAAAAAACTAGGCCTACATGTATATAGGTTTCTTTAAAAAAACCAAGTTTATTTTTAAAAAAACCTGTTTTTTTAAACTATTTTTTTCTTTAAAAAAACCAAGATTCTTTGCAATGGAGTAAAATAAACCTGGTTTTTTTATAATAAAACCAGATAATATATCACGACTTCATTGTTTACATTCAATGTTTGTAAAAAAAGCCTGGTTTATTTGATTAAATGAACAAACGGCTTGCCATATTCCTGTACATAGAAGTATACGGTATTCGGTTACGGTATACGGACACGGCGATTTATATAGGATATACGCTAAGATAACCATACGCTAAGATAACTATCGGGTTTCATTAACCCTCAGTTGACAAACTGTTTGTTAGTCGAAGTGAATTTTTCAATTTTATGAATCGTTGATAGCCAAACATTCTAAAAGTCAAAAGGTTTACTTTCGGGTTAATTCACGGTTTGTCAGAAAAGCCGATGGTTAACCGAGGTTTACCTTAACTATCGTTTAAAAAATCGGCCCTATGTAAAGGAAGCCTTTAGGCTGGGTTTACATAGAGATATACAGTCTACACCATCACGGTAATGCGTGACTGTACATTCGCCTGCACAAAATGTAGGGCTCAATTTTAAAAAACGTTTAACTTCTTTAAAAAACTTTTAATTAAAAAAAATCGGCCATATTCATGTTCACACATAACTCGATATATTCAGGAAGAAGTTTGAGTTTTTTTTCAATGCTGAATTTGTACACAATTCTGGAAAAAATGTATGTCGATGTGGTCTCACAGTACAGAATCACGGTATACTGTGATGGTGTAGACTGGTATATGGTATACGTAGAACAATGGCCTGATAAAGGGTTCATAGGGTTCATGACCATGAAGCCTTTGTTTGCCCGCGTGTCCGAATACCGTATAGCTCTACTCTAGAAACCTGAGACGGCCCACGAGACTTTACTGACACGGTGTCTCCCTCACGCATTCTGCATAATGCATCGTGTAGAGATCGCTAACCTCTTCCTACACTCTGCGGCAAGCAACCAGATTCCGTGTTCAACGCTCTGGGATTTTCTCGTGCGACCAATCAGAAGCCTCGGTTCTCTCGCGATAATTTATTCAAGACGAGTACGCCGTTCAACGTCGTAGCGAACAACACTAACCTGCTGGTACATAATTGACTTCCCACTGCCAGTCCTACAACAGACTAACAAATAATCTCCATCGAATATTGCCTCCACGACTTCTTTTCGAGTACTTTTAAGTCCTTCCACGGATACTTTGCATTCGAATAAAGTTTCATCGAGCCCGCCATCTTGTCATCATAACCGAGCTGCCGATGCAAGCTTTGCCGTGATTGGTTACTATTTTTGGGACCGGTGAAATCCTTGAACACGGAAAGTGGTTTGCTTGCGTGAAGGTCAAGGGAGGAGAAGCCGAGTCTTGACCTGAACTCAGTGAAGATGCCCTCACGCGGCGGGTGGTTCAAGAGACAGATAATCACAATGAAGAACGATGCAGAGAAACTGAAATACATGTACTCACCTTAGACCCGAGGAACAAACGTCGACCCCACAGCCACACACAGCAGAAAATGGCAACACACAGAAGCAGGAAACTGCCGTGTCACTATACACAATTAAACCGACACACTAACCTCATTCACTATCACAATGCGTGCTTTTCTTCTGGGCTCATACATCGGGATTCCCGCCTCGGTCTGCCTCGTCGGATTCGTTCAATCACATGTCTATGACGGCTATTTGTATTTTGCGGAACGGATCGGAACGGAACTGGCGTAGCACTTCCTGGAGGTTTGCAGGGAAAGTAGCGGTAAAAATTGGCTGAAAAGTGTTCCTTCTGGTTGAGTCTGATCCAAATTAGCTGACTATAGGAGCAAGGTGAGTCCTTCAGCGAGATCAAGAGATATTTTTAATATTCTTTGTACCGGTACTGTATTTGACCGTTTACATACATGTAGGCCTACTTGGCTGTCTTCTTTTGTGCATCAGTCTACGGTATACCGTATACAATGTAAACTCAGCCAGTGGCTCCTTCCCTGAAGTCTATTGATGATCATGCTGATGACATAAATGACCGTAGGCCTATTCACTCTTTCACAATAGACATCCGCGAAAGTCGGCCATGACAGGTGAGAACACCACTGGCGAGTGCCTAATCGTGGGAACCAATCAGAACACTACTCACTAAGGAGTAGAATGATTGGCTGATGGGAATCATTGTTAGGGTCAGCCTTATATCTTAACACAGAGAATACATACACGTCCCACGATTAGACACTCGACAGGCCTCAGAAGGGGTAAACAAACCTTGGGCCTAGTGCATCGTACAGACGGTAAGCCGAAGGAGCAAACTGTACAAATGCAAACTCGTCCCCAGTGGGTTTACGTTCCTACAACACCACTGGAAAGGGCTGACGACTTCAGGAATACTGCGCATGCGCGATATACTAATTTTGAGGCGAATCACACCGAGGCTGGCACCCGCGGCATGATGTTCCCAACTGAACTATTCGTTTGAAATTGCTCTAATACTCAAACAACTTCGTGTTTTGGGGGTATTATATGGTTTTTAGGCATATGATATTTTTCAGTCATCGAAGAACGAAATATTGTGTGAAACAAACATTTTGGCACGCTGCCAGCGGTTGACCAGAAATTTTGGTCAGATCGTAGCCCTTGCCAGAGATATCCTCGGATGAGGTAGATCTGGGTACGAGATTGGTACAAATGCACTAGGCCCCCTGGGCCTAGGTTTATGTTTACCCCTTCTGATCTGTCATGGCCCACTTTCGCATGATGCCTATAATCCTCCTGAACTTATAATCCAAAGGCTAATTTGGTTAGGCCTGCTTCAAACCAAAAGCACCATCACCTCACGCATATTGATGAAGGTGGGGGCTGGGTGATACAGGCCTATGGGCGGTTATATGTGCAAAAATAGGACGTTGCGAAACGTCGAGATGTCCTTTGTAATTAAACAGATATAAAAACGCAAAACAAGTATAAAATACGGTATTCTAATTCTTTTTACGATGAACAAGGAGGTTGAAGAACAAGGAGGTCGAAAAACAAATACAATAAGGTACTACCGCTGTTTTTAATGCGGAACAAGGACGTCGGCAGTCGACAACTATTTTCATTGATCGTCAACTAAAAGTTTGGAACGCGGAGGTTCAGAAACGAGGACGTTGAGAAAAAAAGACGGTAGATGGCGCTGTGAACGCGAAAGAAGGACGTCGGCAGTCGACAACTTTTTTAGTTGATCGTCAATTACAAGTTTGGAACGCGGACGTTCAGAAACGAGGACGTTGAGAAAAAAAGGCGCTAGTTTAGTGACTTTTTAGTGAAAGATTGAAATTTGATCAAAAAATGAGTTTTTTTATTATCGCCTTCGCAAAATCGAGAACCTGAGCATTTTACAGCTCTACTAGTGTTTCCAGACACAATGATATTTTGAAATAAAGAATTGAAGCTTCTGCAACCGAGTTATTGATGGTTTCTTACAAGCAATTTTAGGGCTTTCCAGTTGCCAGTCTGACACCACATTTATAACCAACCAGTTGTGACGCGGCAAGTTCAGGATCACGAATAATAATCGCCATTCATACTTGGCCCGTTGACCGAGCCTTTGGAATTTCAATAAGAAATAATGTGAACCGACCAAGTGTTGTGGTCGTCGGTAGGCTAGCCGCTGATTTTGCATCTTGCTTTCCCAGTCGTTTGTGGAGTGTAGTGCGGCGGCCGGAGCGACACAACGACTGGGTCCCGAGTCTAGCTGCAGCAGGAGTTCCGCTTCCACAAAAATGTGCGACTCCCCAGGCTCAGACCAGCGTACGCCCATGAATAGACGTTGAGGAAACTTAGCCAGCGTTGTGTTGATGTTCATTCCCAAACTTGACGCTAGGTGGCGATATGGGAGAATATCACCACTTGTGTCGGTGGTAGTTTTCCATCTTGAAAAGTAGTGCGCGCGCGGAGTGAACAGAAGAAATTCTTCTGTTTGTGAAGCAGTGCACCCCATCACTCGTTTTCTACGCTTACAATATAGATCGTTTAAGATAGGTATAGAGTGATACAAACAACGGTGGAGTAGATATAAAGTAATAATAAAGTTATTCTGTTTCATTTTCGACAAGATAAATACTGTTTTGTGCAAATAATACCATTTTGAAAAAGAAGTTCGCGTCACGTGATAGACCAGCCCGCTGACGATGACGTCAGGATTTCAAGATGGCGATCTACCATCAATGGCAGTGTTAAAATTTTCGTCCAATTACATGAATCAAAAAATTTCAACGCTGCGTGGAGTATGGTTCATTCCTTGTCCGCGCCAAGAATACCAGGCTCCAGAAATCTGACCTGTCTAGATCGATGCCTGGTTTTTGCTGCTTGTGGCTCGGAAGTGTTGATGGCGTACCCGTTATGCCCGCCATTTTGAAAGCAGTTAGCTGGCTTGCTGGATTCTTGCTGACCGTTTTCACATTCGACGCCGTTCTGAAAGTGAACATCATGATCAATACATGCCCGTTGTGCTGTAGCCCCAGTTTAACGGCACGGCGAGCCAGCCGACCAAGGAGGATTCCCTGGTGGCCAGCACAGCAGGCGAGCTGAGGGCGATATCGCTATACGATGTGGCCCTCATCCCGGTGTAATGAATAAGAAACCTCCCATATACCAAAATGCACGCTTTAATGGCCGTTTTCACGGGCGTTTTTTATCGCGGCGATAATCGCCACGTTTTTAACGCTCAGTCAAAACGAATGTTGCTCCCAAGGAGCGATATCCGTTTTCACTAGCTGGTTTAAAGCGAATGGCTCGCGGGGTTTGTTTACATTTTTGGTGGTACCTCCCATAGAGAGTGAATCTAGCCTCCAGGCAAAGCCGCGCTCCAGCCATATGCAACACCTGTGCAAATATGCGAATGTAAACACTGGGGACGAGGTTCCATTAAAAATTTGTTAAAATGGGTTAATGACGTTTTCAAATTCAGTAGGTCAAGATGTACATTTTGTACTATTCCCATTGATTTTGAAGCGGCAGATTTTGCAGAATGCGCCTCCGAAGTTTGGCTGTCTAATGCATTTCCCATTAAACTAAAATCCCTCTTTTGCCTTTTTCTCAAAATGGTGCTTATTATCGATGACCAACTGTCATGGCGCCACAACAAACCCCGCGAGCCATTCGCTTTAATATCGCCGCGAGTAGTGACACGATTTTCACGGGCGATTCGTCATCCCTTGCGACAAAAGAGCCATGTGAACATGATAGACAAATAAGGTGGCGCCCTCCTGGCCTCGTTGGGTCTATCATGTCCTGAGCCTTCGTTTCAGGTGTTTGCAGGGCGTTTGCAATTCTCTTGCTCGCCGCATGAGGGCTTTTTGTTCATGCAGTTCAGCTTTAAACGTGCTCTGATGTAAACCCATTTTGTGGAGTAGGCCTACGATCTCTTCCAGATATAACGACCATTGGATATACTAAACCAGTAAGCTCGTTACCTTTGTCTTGTCCGCCGTTAACTCCTTGTTCGACCGTCTCGTTGAGATCCACAGGTACACGAAACTAAAGAAAACCTGAAGAACAAGGTGGGACGGTCAAAATAGTAGGGAGGTTTAGAAATCAAACGATAAACGTGACCTACGAAACCGAACCGAAAATGCAATATAAAATCTGGATAATGTGTAGTATGAAAAATAACGTTGTCGTAACGTTTACGTTTGTCGTTTGATTTCTAAACCTTCCTATTATCAAGACACAAGCGCCACCAAATCCGCACTAAGGAACACGACAGCACGGCAACTACCAACTTAACTATTTCATTTCAAACTTCCAATACCAACCACAACACGCGCTGTATTGTTTTAAAGGAGCTGGACGTCCAAGTTGTAAACACTCACTCACTGGTTCTCTATCCACGCGACGCCTGCGGTGCTGCCACCTATTGTCGGTGATATGTACTGATCGTGAATATCGTAAGTGAGTTGCATTGGACCGGGCACCAGTCTAACGATCACGGGGTGCTACTGGTGCTGCCACCTTCACGAAGGAATAAAACTAGTTTGCCGACCACTGTTTGTAAACAAACTGGTTTGTTTACAACTTGGACGTCGAACTCCTTTAAAATTGTTTTGCCACACTGGCGCTGTGGTGTCGTATTGGCATATAGTGTCGATGGGGAGGTTTCGAAATCAAACGATCAACCAGAAATTTACGACGACGTTATTTTTCATACTACACATTAACCAGATTTTGCATTGCATTTTCGGTACAAAAATAAAGTTGTCGTTAACGTTTACGTTTATCGTTTGATTTCGAAACGTCCCTATTGTGACGTCGGCGTACAAGTGATAAGCAGGTACGCCACTTGCCATCAGGGTGGTTGTCTACATGTAAAACAATAGGGAGGTTTCGCAAATCTGACGAAACACGAAGTTCGAAATACGAAAATCAACTTCATTTCCATGACGTGTACATGTAATGTATTTCAGGAGATGGTTGGTACCACAAATATCGCCTGCTGCAAGAGCGTCTTTTAGCTAATGGCGTTAGACCAATAGAGTTGCGGTGTATATCAAACTTTGAAATTTATCTTTCGTATCATCTTCGTATATACGAAGTGTAAATAAAAAAATTGAAGATGCACCATAACTCTTTCGGTCTTACATGATATGCTAAAGACGCACTGGCGGCAGGAACATTGTGGTAACCACCACGTGCAGAAATACATTAGGTCCTGGAAATGAAGTAGAATTTCGTATTTCGTACATGTACTTCGCGTTTCGTCAGATTTGCGAAACCTCACCAATGCTTCACTGAATTACGAGGGAAAAAACGAAGTATGATGGCATTTATTTTTGACTAATTGTGTACATAGCTGGGGTCATACGTAAGTACGTACACGTACCTGAATTAAAATCCAGTAGAGCATGTAACTCATTTTCAGCTGCTTGAACAGTTTGACTCCGAACTTCAAACAGACGATGAATTCGACAAAAATTATGCCCCTGCAAAAAATAACCTAATTTGAACTCAATCAGGTCAATGGGTTTAACAAAAATTCATAAGCTCGCCCGTTTTTGTGCAGTAGGCCTACGCTGCTACTGCATGTTCTATGAAGTACGGTACCATAAATTCAAGCAGATTTTTTGCACGCAGATGCAGACAGAAAGAAAGGCAATCATCTTTAAGTAGGTACATTGCACAGATAGCCTACAGTACTTACAGCCACAGTAAAGCACAGTTTCCGAAACGTTTTCCACTGACAACGAAATCGTATGCTTCTCTGGAAAATTTTAACATACATGTATGCAATCTGAAGAGGTCACCACCATCGTTCCTCGGCTAAGACCTCTGAAAAGGGCTGGAACCCAGCACAAGATTCTTGTGCTCATCGATTTTACAAATTATTTGATAAAATAATCATACCAAAAATTAGAATTTGTTCCAGTACTTGTAAAAATACTACTATTTTGACATTCCGTTGGGTATTCAGTGTTTTATAAAGGAACAAAATACGAACTCTTTCGAATCCCTACGCAATTGGCTGTGCAACGGTCAGAAATTCATCCGCCTTGAACAATGCATTTGCATTGTGCAAAAGTAGTACCGGTCTAGCCCTTTCCAGAGTTTAATAATTCGGAACACCTCGAGTCTTTCCGTCATTCTTCGGGAAAGCACAGTTTCAAGCTCTAAGTTGAGAGTGGAGTTAAATGTGGCATTGAACTCTGGGTACGAGATTGACATATATGTAATTATTCAATTCAAACTCGCCAGCATTCAGGGACAACGACGTTAACCACCAGGCCAAATCTCCATCCACAAAATGAACCATTCATTTTGTGGATGGGGATCACACATTGAGAGTAGTATACAAAATGAATGTACCTTATCATATCTGCCCACAGGGCAGTAGCCCTTTGGCCTGTCGATGCCATGACTCATTCAAGCGTGGTCTACCGGTATAGCGTATTTTACAGCTGTTCGTGAAATTCTGCTGCTATGTGTTCACAGCGCATGCGCACACCGGTACTTACAAAACTGCCGGAGAAGCCATTGTAGATATGACATAAGTCCGGAATAAACACAGCACGTGACCAGGAGGAATGCACAATAACTTCTTCATTAAAAAGAAATTCAACTCTTCAATCTGAAAAATTTTATTGAAAAAAAAGGAAATAAATTCTCACTGTTAAAACTAACTGCTCTTAAAGCGAGGTCGTGCTACCCAGAGCATCTAAACGCACGATCGACCGTCGCCATCTTGGATATATTAGTGCTAACTGTACGGCATTTATTCCATAAAAATGCATTACTGCACAATGCCATGGCGTTATTCTCTTTGGATGCCATTTAGCACGGGGTCAACTGCCCATCTAATGGGCCCA
The DNA here is from genome assembly GCA_002633025.1 of Notospermus geniculatus. Classification (NCBI taxonomy): domain Eukaryota; kingdom Metazoa; phylum Nemertea; class Pilidiophora; order Heteronemertea; family Lineidae; genus Notospermus; species Notospermus geniculatus. The sequence goes on from NMRB01002400.1 coordinate 104,839, forward strand.
TCTAATAGGCCCATCTAAAGGCCTGTCTACACGATCATACATTTGTTCAAAACATCATCATACATTTGTAACATTTGTATGATGATGTCCAAGCTTGTGTGTCGATTTCTGTCTTGTGACAATGCATCTAAAAGTTTGAACATCATCATACATTGTTCAAAACAGCATCATACACTTGCATGATGATGTTCAAGTTTGTTGTGGATTTCGATCTACAGTCCAATATTCATGGACTTTGTATGATGAAGTATGATGGAGAAAGGATAATGTTGGATGCTGTTCAAGTTTGTTAGGAAAACCGTCCACACGATCATACATTTGTCCCTGAACATCATCACACATTTTTTTTTTGATGTTTTGCATTGGCAAGATGACACATGCAGCTAAAAATTTGAACATCATCAAACATGTTCAGGTTTGTTGGGAAAACAGTCCACACGATCATACATTTTGTCCTGAACATCATTACACAAATTTGAACATCATCATACATGTTGGTTGCTGTTCAAGTTTGTTGGGAAAACAGCCTACACAATCAAATATCTGTCCATGAACATCATCATACAAATGTGTGATGATGTTTTGAACAAATGTATGATCGTGTAGACAGGCCTTAATGGGGTTTCGTCCACTAAAATACAGAAATTTGTAATATTGAAATTGTGAATTTCGCGTGCCGCGAAATTATTTTACACGTGGTGCCGCGTGTCGCGAAATTATTTCGCGTGCCGCGAAATTATTGTTAGCGTCATTTTTACTGTCGACACTAATGGACCTTAAAGCCACACTGTATTGAATTCAGAAAGTGCTTACGTCCTCCGACGTTAGTGTAGTGTAAAATGTACTATGCTATATCTGAATACATTAGAGCTCTGCCTGGAGTTTTTTCAATGTGTGCTGAAAACTAGGGCTTGATCCTTTGAAGTACGTATCAGGCAAGTATTTTGGGGACCTTCAAGAGGCTATGACAATTCAATTCCAACACGTTGAAAATACAGGTACAGTGGGGCTTTAAAGAATTCACCGCTATCGGCCGCGGCAAATCAAACAAGCAGGGTTTCTGCCAGAAATATTTTTGAGGGTATGCAGTTCTTCAAAATCAGCAAAAAACCCCATGAAATTAAAGAAAATGCCCCTTTTCTGTTCCTTTGAGGGTACTCACAGCGTACCCTGCGTACCCTCTGGCGGAAACACTGACAAGCACTTGCAGATAAAATATTATCTAAGGAGTGCAAGCGCCCACTTAGGGCATAATAGCTACTCATCAAACAATACTGGACGATATTAATGATATGTAGGAGGAAACCGGAGCCCCCGGAGGAAACCTACGATGTCGAGGAGAGATCGCCCTCTCTACCACATAAAGCCACTTGCACGACCGGGGATCGAACCTGCGACCTCAGTGGTGGCAGGCGCCGATGTTTCCACTGCGCCACCCCGACACCCCAAATGCAGATACTGTATAAATCCTACCTGTGATACAACCAGAATTACGGCGATAGGGATGACACGCCTAAAAGCACTCTCTTGCCCAAACATTTTATTTGATGCCTGCCAACTAAGAATCCTTCGTCTTTCTTTACCACTTCCGTCATCTTCGTGCCTTATAATCAACCAAGTAAATAAACAAACCGTAATGTTTACAATTCGAACTAGAGTACCTTTAACATCGCATCGTGGGATCATAGTCGTGTATATTTTTCAATAGTGAGGTTTCGCAAAGCTGACGAAAAACGAAGTACGAAATACAAAATTGGACTTCATTTCCATGACGTAATGTATTTCAGGAGATGGTTGGTACATGTACCTAAATATCGCCTACTTTTAGCGTATTACGTTAAACCGAAATAGTTTTGGTGTGTATTAAACTTTGAAATTTATCTTTCGTTTCCACTTCGTAGATACGAAGTGGAAATCTATAAATTCAAGATCCACCGTACTCTTTCGGTTTAATGTAATACGCTAAAAGACGCTCTTGCAGCAGGGATATTTGTGGTACCAACCATCTCCTGAAATACATTACGTCATGGAAATGAAGTCCAATTTTGTATTTCGTACTTCGTTTTTCGTCAGGTTTGCGAAACCTCTAGCGCTAACTCCCTTGTGATTCGCGTCCCCTTCGGTTTACTCGCTGTCCACAACTGCTTTACTTCATGGAAGTCGCTGCGTTTGGTCAACAGATGGCGGCAGAGTCTGGGGCGAGTTTTACAGCCTATCAGCACACTGCTTTCAGAACTCGTTGGCCCGTTGGCAACGGATGTTCTTGTGCTACCATGGCTACGAACTGCTCGGCCAATGAAAACGTGTCTCAGGCCAGCTTGGTTACCGGTTGTTCGGTGCTGTCATTGGTCGGCTCTGTCAGCGCCATCTGTTGACCAAACGTGGCGAATTTTACGAAGTTAAGCAGTTGTGGAGAGCGAGTAAACCGAAGGGGGCGCGGTACACAACTGCGTGGGGAGTTTACTCTACACTGTAGCGCTAGCGGAGTTTCTATGTGGCCACCTTGGACATTAATGACTGGCCTCTTAGGCCGAGTTCGATTGCTAAACTCGAGGGTCGAGTACGGGTTTTAGGTGATAACCACGTGACCACCGTTCTTGGCATCTACGCATGTCGACTAGGGGTACCACGCGAACTCGCAGCCGAGTAGCGGCGGGTTTAGAAACTGAACTACAGTGCGTGGTGGTACTATAAATTTAGCTGATCACCACTATTTTTCGGCGTTCAAGTTGCAAATTAATTATATCTCGCAATCGTTACATCAAATCGACCTAAATTAGGTAGGTATACCTTACTAATTACATTTACAATCGTCCGACGAAAGCATGTTGTAGGCCCTATTAATGATGCCGAATCACCGGCAATAAAATTTTGAAGTTTTATCGTAAATTTCTCAGGCTGCCATCTTGATCACGTGATAACTCGGGTTCTACCCTCATGCTACCGAGGGTCGAGCCCGAGTAGCGAAGTAGTTAAAAAATGACGTCATTTCCGTTGGTCCGACATGACTCTCGCGAGTTCGATTGGAGTCCGACCTGGCCCGAGCGACCCTAGAGTATCAATCGAACTCGGCCTTAGAGCGAGGATAAAGTATCAATCTCAAATTCAGTTCTACCAGCAGACTGACTATCACCTGAACTAAGCAACTCACCTTAATATGTTACTGTCCCAGTGAAACATCTTCAGCTGTAGCCGTTTGCACATGTACATACCAAACCAGATTCCCACGGCATTCGACGTGAAGACATCAAGGATAATGGCATCCCACCAACACTCTATGAAGGAGGAATTCAAGTGGATAAAGGCAAGCTGCAAAATATGAAAACACCCTTCCAACTTTATTATCACCAATCAGAATGTCCATAAAATCAAGTCCAAAGTGCAGAAAATTAACGCAGGTGTGACAGGAATCAACGTCCTAGGAATACAAGTCCGCCAAACAATAGCCCGCTATTGTGAGGGTATATTCTAATGGTCATGGTCTCTACAATTGTATAGCCATATATTCTAATCCCCCCGTTGAACAATAAGACCGGACGTTGATTCCAGGGGGACTTAGATCCCTGTCACACTTGTTTCCTTCTGCTATACCGGTGTAGCAGTAAAAAGTGTCCACTTCTATTGTTGAATGACGGATTAAGCGGCACGGGTATAGAAACCAATGAGGAACCTGCACGACTAAAAATCCAGATGGCAGCAGCAGTACAAAAAGGTCATGTGCAATGCATTTTCAATTGAAAATAAATGTTGTTGATTTTCTTCGTAAAACTCATCAAAATAGAATTAAGGACCAATAAAATGACATTTCTGGTGCTATTTTCCCGTGCAGAGTAATTCAGGGATGAAATATTCAATAATTATTGACTTGGCAAAAGGATTTCTCATTGCAACCACGGGTCATGCGCTTGCAGGGCCCCCTATTGGCAGAGCTTGTTGTGCGTGGTCCTCATTGTCAGAGATTAGAATGTAAAAATAGGATCGTTTGTTCCCCGGACAGTTTTTCCTAGGACATTCTTTCCCTTCACACCTGTACATTAATTCGTCCATTATTCCCTAGGAATGCCATATTAAACCCAGTGAGAGCAATAAAACAATATAAGAGGACACTTTTCACAGGGGATACTCTTTAATAGAGACTTTCGGCAACGTCAAATTTCCCTCCCGTATGACGTATCCCTATGGATTTTGACGTGACGTCATCAGTTTGTGACGTCTTGGC
>NMRB01002401.1:47084-60485 GCA_002633025.1 Notospermus geniculatus
TATAATATGAAAGGCCTCGATGAGTAGAACACAGTGATATAAAAATTTTGAATGAAATCGTGCAAATAAGAAAGTAGCAAAAAACATGCCGTTACAAAATTCCTTCTGTCAAATGCGGCTTTCAGCAGAATTTTTCGACGCTGATACCATTAGATAGCCAGGAAAATTTGCTACAAAATATGTCGGGACCAACTTTCTCCATCCCATTGGTTTGCAGATATTCAAGATAAACTGCTGTCCGTTTATTTTTGACCATGAGTGTACATTGCTGATGGGGATTGAAATTACTGTTGAACAGTGGACACAATCACGCAACACCGTGACTGTACATTCACCTGTACAGAATGTATGGCCCAATTTTCAAAAACTTTTTTTTAACTTCGTTAAAAAACTTTTAATTGAAAAAAATCACCCATATTCATGTTGAACACACATAACTCGATATAATTAAGGAAGAATTTTAAGTTTTTTTTCAATGCTGAATTTGTACACAATTCTGGGGAAAATGTATGTAAAAATTTGGTTTCCACAGAAGGTTTTCACGCTGTAGCGTGATTTCACGGCCTAGCGTGATTGTGTCCACTCTTGAATGTTCAAATTAGACAAACATAACCATCAGTAATATAACATTTAATAATATGCACTGAGCCTTGGCTTACTTTTCGTAAAATAGTAATTCAGAAAAGAAAAAAACAGATTTTTGTTGCTTACCCAACCTTGGGTCCAAGTTTATGAATCATCATGTTTCAGAGTATGGGTAGGAGCCTGGAAACCTGGGGCTGAAGTTTGTCCTAAACAGGGCATGATAAAAGTCTTTTAATTTTTTTTGTGTGAAATAGACAAGTTGCAAAATTAGCGGCCGCCATGTTTTTTATGGACTTTTTGACATTGCTTGGGTTTTTCAATGGGATTTTACACTGTCAGAGGCGTTCAAAAAAAGAAAGGTCATACAGTAAGCCACTAGAATTACATAAAGATATTTTAGCAAGCAAGCAGCTAATAAAATACATTCGAATTATATTTGAAAAAGTTCGAAAATTCGGCCAATTCCACAAAAAAAATGGCGGCCGCTATTTTCGCAACCTGTCTATACAGAGTGGAACCTGCCACATTGAACACCTTGATACTTTGAACAACTGCCTACTTTGAACACTTTTGAAATTCCCCGCCAGATCTAACAGTAAATTCAATTAGTATGTTATGTGAGGCATCGATTTTCAAGGCAAGTTTTCATGTTTTTGCAGATTTTAAAACATGCTGTACATCAGTGGTGTACATTCACTGTACCGGTACATTCAGTGTTTGTTATTACCGTACCCTCTGGGAAAAAATGGCCGACTTTCGCAAGGTATCTATTCCATAATCAAGTAGTTAGCTCATAGGCTATACGTGGACTTACTTTGTCAAAATTTGACAACTTACACACCGAATAACTCTGACAGCAGAATTTCCTTTGCCTTATGATCCTCCTGTAAAATGAAAGAATATCTGACAGTTTATCGTATCCAATATCGAATTAACAATAGATCGTCCTTAACACCGACAGTTGGTTTCTGGTTAAATCCAACCAGGCCTCTAGCAGACAGAAAAGATTGAACACAGCACAGCCAAACGTGCTTCCTGGGCTTGACTGATGACAATTCGCTCTAAGATGAAATGTAGATAACAACACACCTGGTCGAGTGTGTAGGCCTATAACAGTGCAGTGTTCAATATGCAAACAGGTGTTACACTCGTTGAGCCCACGTTATAGGCTTAATCGTTGCATATTCACATATAATGGATCTCTATTACGATGTGATTCAATTCAATCCGCTGTTAAGTGTCTTAAGCCGCGTATGGAATTGCATGCCCAACTGTATGCTGTTGTTGTACATGTGTTCTTGGCTACGATGCCGGTCTTTGGGAAAGACTGTGTAAAATAGTGGATGACCACTAATCACATTCATATAGTAGGGAGGTTTCGCAAGCGCCCGGTCAGGCCATACGGCGACGTTTATCTCTTGTTTGGGTATACCCATTCCCTACTAAAAAAATCTCTGTAGGGTGTGACAGAGTGTTCTTGGGTGCTCTAGGGTATTCTTGGGTGTTCTTGGGTAGACTGTTTCAAAATACCCATTGAGCAAAGGGTGTTCTAGGGTATCTTTAGGGTGTTCTAGGGTATCTCTGGAGTACCCGGACAACCCTACAGGTACCCTAGAACACCCTAAAGATACCCTAGAACACCCTTCACTCAATGGGTATTTTGAAACAGTCTACCCAAGAACACCCAAGAATACCCTAGAGCACCCAAGAACACCCTGTCACACCCTACAGAGATTTTTTTAGTAGAGTTTATAAGCGGTATCCACTTGCAATATTTATTGCACAATATGAGGATCAAAATGGGCAATATTATCGCCAATCTTTCTTCCATCCATGATGCCGGAAGCACATGACACCCATTTTGGGCCCTATATTGTGCAATAACATTGTACGTGGATGGAGCGCTTTAGTTCCACCTATCCAAAATTGGTGGGTTTTTTGAGACCAGGGCCCATATGCATAAAACATCTTGCATGTAAGTGAAAATTTTCCCTTAATCTGTTGTTTGGTACAATAGATGAAGGGAAATGTTTCACTTAAGATGTTTTATGCATATGGGCCCAGGTGTAACGTTTTTCAGTGTGGCCGTTTTTCTGTGCGATTCCCATTGTTCGGAACACACTGGGAAACAGACTCACTGTTTCTCTGTGTGGTGCTCATTGTCAAGTCGCCGCTTATTCCGTCAATCTATTGTAATGTCACACTGGCACACGGACCTCACTGAAAAACGTTACACCTGGTGTTCCCCGTGCTTGAAAAAATCCCGCCATCTGCTTACACCGATTTTCAGTAAGTTTCATTAGTTACAAAACGCGGCGAGAGAGGTCGCGCTTGCGGGTCAAATTTCTTATCTTATCTTTTCGCAGGGTTTTTGGTTTATAGCGCATGCGCAATACGAAACACATTTACCGCGCCATCTGTCGCAGGCTTTATAACTAGTAATTGCCGAGCTTATTGCGCTTACACCAATCTAAACGCCCAGGTGACACACATGTCTGAATTAGCCCCGGCGAGCTCCGCGCGGGTGTAGACATAACACGGGCTTTTAAACACGGGCCTATAGACAAATCCCAAATTGACGTAAACGGGAAAGATCTGCGCACTTCCGCCGAAATAGCAACAAGAACCTCGGTCTGAAACTGAATGACGTGACGCAGAGAACCCCATGACAGTGACTTGGACGACGTTACGTCAGAGTTGACCATTGCTGAATCACGGATTGCGTCACGTCAGCTGGTTTCAGATCGAGGTTCTTGTTGCTATTTCGGCGGAAGTGCGCAGAACTTGGAATTTGGGATTTGTCTATTAGACACGGCAAAATGGTGTACGCGCAAGAAACCGTCCTGGGGGTTTCGGTGGGTTTGGGATAGGTGGAAGTACAGTTGATAATAGCGAGTTTTCGCAAAGCCCCCGAAACGCGAACGCAATACGCCTATCCTTTTGTTCCGTGCTCTCTTCGTGGCATCGAACAATGGGATTGGCGTTCGCGTTGGCGTTTCGGGGGTTTTGCGAAAACTCCCTATTGGTGAGTGAACAGCAGACGCGATCAATGTATACCGTAGGCCTAGGCCTATACCACAGCACTCGTTCATGGTGACGAGGTTGATGATCAAGAAGTGTCAATGCATGCTCGAAATGACTGATCAACTATCTGAATGACCTAACTTACCAATTAAGCATGGAGACTTGTTGCCACACATAAAAGAATGAGTTGAAGTATGTTACCTTAGCTGATGAAGGGTTAGTCACGCTATAACAGCACGTTGAACTTCTCAAGTGATAAATGGCGGCCATTTTTGTTTCGATACAGTATATGGACGGTTATAACCGCAAATAAAGACGTTACAAAATAGAGACGTTGTTGTTGTCATTTTCTCTAGACGTTGTGGTCATCTCGAGTCGTAGCTAAGAAAGACGACAGATGGCGCTGCACTTTCTCTAGACGAAAACACCCGAAGTGTTACGAACGATACAGCGCCATCTTACGTCTTTCTTAGCTACAACTCAAGATCATGTGAACGACTGCAGTGCCATCTGTCGTCTTTCTCAGCTAGGTACAGATCATCACAACGACTAGAGAAAATGACTACAACAACATCTTTATCTTGTAACGTCTTTATTTGCGGTTATAACCGCCCATACTATCAGTCCATCCTTGGTGGTAAACCTACCACTGGCTAGGTTGGACAGGATACCAGTCTTATGAAGGTGGGGAGGGAGAAAGAGTCGCCTCATGCATACTGTGGCACTACTTTCAGGTCAATGTGAATCCGTTGCGGAGTTTCCTTAAACAAATACCTAAACACTATTTAACCAAATTTGGTCGGGTTGAGAAGAGTAAGCAATTTACTGAACAAACAGAGTTGCTAAAATGACGCCCAATTCCTCAGTAGGAATGGGATGGTCTGGGAACAAGTGATACTTTATTATACGAACATGTTTCTCAGCTGTGCAGCTGGTCAACTTTAATTTTGAAATGAAATTTTCAATCACTCCGTACTGTTTGAACATGTTGAAAGCAGGCAACAGCTGAGAAGTAACAACGCAACTGAAACAATGTTGTCAGGTTTCATCGTCCTGAGAACATCAGGGGGTCTTACTGCTCGCTCCCTTCGTCACCGCAGGGTCTTTTTCAAGTGGAACTTTACAATCTGAAACTCTAGAGTTTCAGATTGTAAAGTTCAACTTGAAAAAGACCCCGGTTGGGGTCGAAAATTCGTGAGTTCTGGAGATTGACGTCTTGCTTATTATCATTTTGTGTGTCAATTTTGTGCTATTCTGTATCTTGCACCTCTGATACGACATACGAAACATTGTTAAAGGGAGACTCCACTCACTGTGTAAAATTTGGAATTTTTGAAATATCGTTAATGCCTATATTCAAATTCATTGATATCTGCAACATGTCAGATTTTTTAAAAATCAGCAAATTCATCATTTTAAGTGTTATAATTGAATCCCAAGGGGACCATTGCCCAGCACATGTGATGTCATATGTGCTCAATGCATATTTATGAAGGAACAACCAATAGACCCAGGCAGCCACAGTGATTAACTCATTCACTACAAAGGTCGTCAGTTTATTGACACGTGACATCACAATTCACGGCATTAGTCTCTATTGATTAATAAAAATTCAAGAGCTTACAATGAGCGGAGTCTCCCTTTAATAAGGATAGTAAACATACATGTAAGTCGTCTCCTAATTTTGCAAATTTTCCACCCCAACCGGGGTCTTCCCAGGCCTCTCCATTGCATGAAGAGCACTACACCCTGTATTTTTACCCTATTTTGGGCATCCCAATTTTTCTCTTTTTTTGCATAGTGACGATGTGGCTACGTTTTAATCCAGAATAAGAACATTGCAAATAAATTGGCAAAACTCATTTTTTCCCAAGAAATGTGTGATAACATGTGGATTTCCTTTGTTCATTGTCTAATAATGGTGTATTTTCAATTTTTTTGAATTTACAGATCGTATTTTTGGCACTGAACCCTATTTTGGGCATATTTTTTCAGGGCTTATTTTGGGCATGTGCCCAATTCACTACACCCTTAAACGGCCTGAGAAGCATGTAATGGAGAGGCCTGCTTCCTCAGGCACTTTCTAGTTGATCCCAATCATACATGTAGATCTGAAGTAGATCGTTTACTTCAGATCTACATGCTTAATTGGGATCCAGTTCATTCACTTCTGGGATCTCGACAAGAAAGTGCCTGAAGCTAGGAATCCACCATTGATTTTCAAGCTAATTTTGCGTTGCGACTTGCTTTGCAACTCGGTTGCATTGCAACTGGGCACTCGATCGCCATAGTGGACTCGCTAGACGTGATTTCCACCAATCGCGAAGATGTGGTCGATTTCAGTCGGCAATTGGTCGGCGACCGGTATCAGTTCCTTGCGATCGTGTTCAATCGCAGGTAGCAGGTTACAAAGCAAGTCGCAACGCAGAAAATTAGCAGTGGATTGCTAGCTTGAGGAAACCAGGTTGGGGTCGAAAATTTGCAAAATTCGGAAACGACTTATATTTACTATCATTTTTGTGTGTCGTTTTGTGTGTCATTTTTTTGTGTGTCAACATTGGGGCGAAAGGCTTAAAGCGAATCGAAAGCGAAAAAATTTGATTTAGAAATAGAATTTGAAAGGGGACGAATTTTCAGCAAAAATGTAAACAAACTTCTCCAGAATGTCAACAAAAGAAATTTTCGTGCATTCTGATTGGCTGAATTTTCTGTTTACAAACACCATCCAAATGTAAACAAAATCCGCTTTCGATTCGCTTTAACTACAGTATTGGAGAATGGTACCGGTGGCGCCGGCTGTCGACAGAGAGTGGCAATGCCGTGGTGCTTTTTAAAGCACCACGGTATTAAAATTAAAATTTTCCGATGGAAATCAGTGACACGTAAAGCCAAGAATGTTCGATAGGTCCGCAGTGTGTCTCGCATTCGACGTCGGACTTTATAGTTATGGGTGTCTGCATAAAGGAATCAAACATAAAGGTTCAACTTACAAATTTATTAGCATTGGATTTTATAAATGTGGACAGTATCCCTTTAAACTTCAACAGATTTTCGTTCTGACTCTATGATAGGCAAGATCCTTCTGCATGTTTAGTGCAAATTTTGTTCAATTCTATCTGATGAGTTGATCTTATGATACAACAGGACTGAATTAATAAGAACCTCACGAACGATGAGGGTGCAGGGTCATCTGTGTACATTTGAACACGCTTACATACATTTACACATGGAACACTAATGGTGCTGAAAATACCCCTATTATCCTAAAGGGCGGTTTACACTAGGTTGCACCAAGTTGCAAGTTGCAGCAACTTACAACTTGTTGCAAACTACCTGGGACGGTTTAAGGTCTCGGGCCACTTGTGCGTTTTGCGCTGCGTGGTGCGTCAAATCCTTTGTTATTTTCCGCCGTTCTGCTTACCTAACAAAAGATTTGACGCATGACGCAGCGCAAAACGCACAAGTGGCCCGAGACCTTTACACACAGAAAAATCGATGCAACATCCAGCGTGATCGAGTTGCAACAAGTTCCATGCCCGTTTACACATGCAACTTTTATGAAACTTTTTGGTCTCATCAGGTTTTTGCAACAAGTTGCATGAAGTTGCATATGAAAAGTTGCATGTGTAAACGGGCCTTTAGACGTTATCCGAATCAAAAGGAAGTCAGTTGATTTATTGTTAAAGATAATGTATCACGGGTATTTTCGTGGGCCACGAAATTCATTGTTTATTTACATTTTGTTTGTTTATGCCCAGGCTTTCTTTGTCGTATGAGTAATTTGTTGGTGGCATGCCCCTCTAGAAATTCTGTTGATTGCAAAAGTATTCATTTGGGTGGGTTGGCATGTCCCAAAAGTCCAAAATAACATAATGTAAACATCCATGTTTACGAACATGTAGTCCAGTCGCAGAACGAAAAAGTGTGACATTTTGAATAACAGCAATTTTTTTGCATTTTTTGTATCTCCAAATGACGGAGATTCAGAATCAATGGGTCAAAATACATAAAAATGCCGTTTCCAATTACATAACAAGTTAAAAATTACTAAAAACATGCTTATATGATTACGAGGCACCATGTTCCTATCTGTTGATAATACATTTGTGGGGTGTAAATCCAACCATTAAAAAGTTAGCTGTACATCGGGTCCCATTCTCCTGTACAAAGCTCAGTTGTTGCGTCAGCTGACGTCCAATGATAAAGTCAGTTCCAAAAATTCAAACGCGAATTTCTCAAAACGCTCAAGGGTGCCAAGGTGGCACTCGACGAATTCCGATTCCACACCCTCCAAATGTATGAAAACTGGAAAAAAAATGTTGTTATTCAAAAAGAAACACCTAAGCCCAAAATCGGGGTTTTGCGACCGGACTAATGGAATGTAAACAATGAAGTTGTGACACATTGTCTTTAATAACCAACTTGTTTTTCAACAAAGGCATGTGCTTCAGCTTGTTCATCCGCATCATTGTATTCCAAGCTGTGATTGGCTAGATTATCACGCTCTGGGCGAAACACGACCAATAACTGTCCCTTTTCTTGGTTGTCATCGGCGACGTACAGCTTGCCATGATCATCGATAGAGGCCGCTGTCGGATGCTGCAAACCACTTCTCTCATCTATCAGAGTCCGGAGAAATTCTCCCGAGAGAGAGTACAGATTGATCCGACCACCTTTCTGTTCTGTGGTGGCATTGGTCCCTTGTATTCCAACGACGAGCTGTCCCCTCCCGTTGACTGCCAGAACGGACGCTGAATGGGCGTGAAAATCAGCCTCAGTGTGACCGCGAATTCCCGCGATCCGCACCGACCGTAACTCTTCCAATGATGACGTCAGAACCCTCATCCAGCCATCACGTGATATCATCACAAGCTCACCTGTAGGGGTAGCCACTGCAGTGTGGGGACAGTGATCTGTCGTCGCGTTCGAGACTTTCTCAAAAGTGTCCAGATCGTAAACGAAAATTTCCCCTTTCCACTTTCGTTTCATGATCTCCGACAGAGAAGCATCAACTTTCCTCTCCAAACTCTGCAGTTCGGAATCCAGAAAATCTGCTGGACACGTGACACAGCGCTGTCTCCGCTGGAGGAGTGGCGAGTTACCCAATCTCGGTGAATTTTGAGCAGAACTGTTCGTTTGTCCAGGATTCGAGTCTGGCACACCGAGCTGGTAGAGTCGTAACTTCCGGCTTAATGTCCCTGGCAACAGCTCCTGACTTCGAGACAACGCTGGGGACGACGGAGGGTTAGGTGATGCTGATCCCGACCCTGATGGCCTTGGCGACGAGGGCGGTTTGGGGGAGTGGTCTCCTCTCCGTGGGATCGGAGAAAGCCTGGACAATGGTGACCTCTGTGCCACCTCCCCGGAATGAGCAGTTCCATGCAAATGTGCCCGCAGGTCTTCATTTGAATTGTTCAATTCTTTCGAACCATCAGTGTGAAATGCTGTGATCACGTACGCATAGTTGTCATTGGCGACCAACAGCAGACCGGCATGGCGTTCCCCAATCTCACAGAGCTGTTTTTCGTTGAACAAATCCCAGGACAACGCCCAGACTTCATCGAACCAGGAAAACCGACTGTTACAGATGCCGCCAAGGAGACGCCTACGTTTCTTATCGTAGACGAGTTGTGACACATGTTGAGATTTCATATGAAATTCTCTGATCTCATGTTTCCCGTTTACAATATGAAGTCTAGATGATTTGACGTCCATGTTGCCACGGTCGCACACAATGACACGGTTCGGTTTGGGAATAATAATGTTGGAGATCTGGACATGTCCAGAGTCCGTATCGCATTCGACGACGGACGAAGCTACCGGTGTTTGTTTATAACCAAGATAAGTTTGGATATTTCCCAACACGTTGTAGTTTCTTAGATTTTGTCCAATATCACCTGGATTTCGGTACACTATTTCTTTAAAGTGAACGTCATCGTGTGATTCTGTTAGTCCACGTACGTCACATGATCTCCACGTGACTTCATTTGACTTCAGAAAAACATATGCAGACGTTAAGTCGAAAATAGTCGACGTGTCACCGATTAGATCGTGGACACTTTTTAGATGACGTTTCATCTGTTCCTCCTGTGACAGTTTGCTCTGTATGACGTCATATTCAATTTGCATATTCTTCTCTTTAGATGCCAAGTCTTCGAGGAGGTTTTGGCGTTGTTTTTCAATGACATGTATCAAGTCGTCTGCCAATGAATTAATAGTCTCGCGTATCCCTCCCATCTCGCGAGACCTACCACGGCGTTCTCGTTCCATATCCAGTTTTTTCTCCTCCACGTACAGAAGACTATTTTTGATAGTTGCCTCCTTTCTGCTTATGTATTCAACCATGACATCTTGAGCAAGGGTCAGTTCCTTCACGTCATGTCCGTCGTCATGGCAACCGGTACAAACTTCACACAATGACGCATTACATTCTTCCGCTAAACAAAAATTCACAGCTTTCCTACGAGAACATTCCCAACAGAGGGCGCTGTTGCGTCTCCTGTTGGGGACAACGTCACAAATGTTGTGGCGGCCAACGATGTGGTCATTTGTTTTTCCATGATTTGGCAGGCATTTTTGACACGAATAAATCTCACAATCTGTGCACACATATTTAGCACGGACCTGGCTGATTCCGTGATACTTATTTACTCCACAAAATGCCACAGTCATACCAACAGCGTTCTTCAACAGCCTGAAGCTCTTCAGTAGCGGGGGGACTTCATCAATGGCTTGCTGTGGATCGAGGAATTCTTTTTGACATAGGCGGCAGTCATGGTTCTCGAGCAGACGACACTTTGAACCCTGGATCCCAGTGCAAGGGCCGCAAAGGGTGTGATTGCTCATACAGTGGAAAGCTTTGCCCTCTTCCTGAAGTTCACCGCAGATTCCACAAGTTGAACCTACCTCCATTTTCTCCTGAAATTCATCAGAACACAGTCTTAGAATATCAGACCTGCACTGTTAGAAATTTTTGTAATATTTTTACAGAAATTGCCTGCAGCAGAGTTTCAGGAACTTCTGTAAATTTACATATGGTGTGATTTACGTGTTCCTGTATTAGTTGAACTCAATTGGACTGTCCAGAATGATGCTTTCTGAGAACGTATGAAAATATAAGCTGTGTTTACACCTGAAGAAATTGCCGGGCCTGACCCGGCTCTGACCCTCCATTTTTGCGTTTACACCTATGAAAATCGGATCCGGGTTAAAAATTGCCGGACTAATTTAAGCCCGCTTTCGCTCGGCGGGCCTGATCCGGGTTATACTTTAGCCCGGCAATTTCATAGGTGTGGACAGAAAAATGCCGGGCTAAAACGTTTACTGAGCCCACCGACAGGTGTCGGTCTGCTAAAATTGAATGGGTGGTGTGTCTATAAATAGCATGGCCAGCGTTCAATACCGTAAGACGAATAATAGGTGTGGACAGAAAATTCAATGGATCCGGGTTAAATTCGAACCCGGGCCTGGAAAAATTGCTTAGGTGTAAACACAGCTATTATTTCGTCAGCCTCCAGTCAAGTCTCTGTTAACATTTATTTGAGTCTGTAATTTTACAGATCATGTCCTGAAACTCTGCTGCAGGAATTTTCTGTAAAATCCTCTGTTTTTTCTAACAGTGACACCATGTTAGAGCTGGGGTGATTATAGTTTTGTCTCTGCAAATTTCCATGAAATAATGCCGGCCTTCCACCTGAAAGTTTTCTGTCGCAATTTTCCTGTCCGACAGCGACGTGCACGTGGAAGGTGCTCTCCAAGTGGACTGTCGACACTCTCTTGGAAATAATGTCAGACAGTCGGTTGCATGATGAATTTCTGTAGCGTGGAAGAGGCCTAGATTATGTCAGCCAGTTATTGGGCCGTATTCTAGAAGCTTCCTCAACTCTAAGGTTTACCTTTCGCTATTGTTTGCAGGGCAGAATACAAAAGCTTGAAGTGGACCTTAGAGTTAAGGCGGCCTTCCACCTGAAAACGTTTTCTGTCGCAATTTTCCTTATGGAAACCTATGGAAAATTGTCAGACACTCTATAGCAGGTGGTCCAAAATTTGCTCGTGTGTCTATTGTTGAGGACTGCCGCGTATTGTTCGAAAAGATGGCAGACATTTCTCGCGAGGAATAGAACATGTGCTATTCCAAGCAATAACTGTCAGACACGAAAATAACTGGCTGACATAATCTTTAAAGGCCTCTTCCACGCTACAGAAATTGATCACGCAACAGAGTGTCTGACAATTTTCTATAAGTTTACAAAAGGAAAATTGCGACAGAAAACTTTCAGGTGGAAGTCCGCCCTTAAGGAGGGTTCTAGAATACGGGCCATTATGTCCGACAGTTATTGATTTCAATAGCACCTGTTCTAATCATCGCCAGAAATGTTTGGAAACTTTTTGAACTATACGCGGCAGTCGTCGACAATGGACACACAGGCAAATTTTGTTTGACGTGGAAGAGCCGCACGACAGAAACTTGCGACAGTAACTTGCTCGGCGGTTGCAAGAGATTTAGTGGAGCAGAAAGGGCAGGAAATTTTTGGCACACCTTGCATTGTCTTATAACAAGACATTTTGTTCGTTTGGATGTCTACTGTATTTTTGTTCGTTTGGATGTCTACTGTATGAATCTGGATGTTATACTTGTGAAATAATAGGGTAACATGTCATTTGAACCCCTTTTTAAACCCCTTTCCTGACTTTACCATTGGACCCAAGGACTGAGCTTTGTACAGAAGGATGGGGACCCGATGTACAGCTAACCTTTGAACGGTTGGATTCACACCACATAATTGTATTATCAGCAGATAGAAACCTGGTGCCTCGTAATCAAATGAGCATGTTTTTTTAGTTTTTAACCAGTTGTTATAGGTAATTGGAAATGGCGTTTGTACATAACTACTGAAAACAATAAAGAACATGCTTGTCTGCTTCTGAGGTACCATGTTTCTATCTGTTGGTAATACATCTATGGGATGTAAATCCCATCGTTCGAAAGTAAGCTGTACATCGCCATCGGGTCCCCATTCTCCTGTACAAAGCTCAGTTCTTGGCTCCAATGATAAAGTCAGGAAGGGGTTAAAGTGACAGGGCGTACACCTGTTCAAAATACCCGTGTTTTCCCAGGCGCGTTTGTACAAAAAGCCCCGCGAGAGGCCACACTCCATTGTAGTTAAAGCTGAACTGCATGAACAAAAACTGGAGATCCGAGCACTAAAAAAAGACCACCACGCCACGGTGGTGGTCAAGAGAAATGCAAACGACCATAAGGCACTTTCAAAACACCTCCGAAACATGATAGACTACCAGGCTATTTGGTGGCGCCACTGTATTCACCCCTGAGTCAGTCAATAGAGCAACATCAAGACATGGCATCCAGTGACTTCTGCAGGCCGAGGGCATTAGGTTCTTACCGAACCAGAGAGTAAAGTCGGGCACTATTCTATAGTATTCACGTCTTGTTGACATTTATGGTGTTACCAAAGCACCAGTTGAAAACATTTATGCATTCCAAAACAATACAACACTCATTTGACGTATATCAACGTCATCAGATATCATTATTTATAGGTCGAGGATAATTCTTATTTTATCCCTGTGGTTATAACTACCGCAATCAATTTAACATTCTTTCTCCAAATACACACACATCGCGCGAGTCATGTATGCATTATTGCTCATATCAAGTACATTGCGTTTCTGTGAAAATATATTCAAATAACAAAACTATGGCAAAAGAAATAAAATAAGATTTATGTGCAACATGTTTGCAATGATACCAAATTGAGTTTCTGAAACTCA
>NMRB01002401.1:76759-93513 GCA_002633025.1 Notospermus geniculatus
TAATAACCCCCCCCCCCCCCCGATCTCAGTTGAAGCGAGAAACATGAAATGGTCCATGGATCATGTGCTCACTGGGTTGGACATAATAGTCTAATGACAGAGGGAGGTACTTATCAGTTTCAGTTATGAGCAATCTGGGTCAAGTCATTCCCAGGTAGGACTTTGATGATTTTTGGGTTATGCCACCTGGCGGCCATATTGGATGTCCGATCGGGCTGGAACTTCACATGCACATAAAGGTCATCTGCAGGGGGCCACATAGCACATTGGAGCGCTTTGGGGCAAGTTAATTGAGTTACAGCACTTTGACGATGTTCGGGTTACGCCACCTGGCGGCCATATTGGATGTCCGATCGGCCGAAACTTGTGCAAGTTTAAAAAGTCGCAGTGCGAGTTAAAAAAGTCGCAGTGCGAGTTTATAAAGACGCAGGGCGAGTGTAAAAAGTCGCAGTGCGAGATTAAAAGTCGCAGTGTGAGATTGTGAGATTAAAAAGTCGCACTGCGAGATCTAAAAAAAAATACATGTCCCGTAACGGGCGCCGTAAAAATACACCTAAAAACCACCTAAAAAAAACTTGCACAGCATTTATGCTCAAAAGTTCTCACAGAAATAAAACATCCATACGAGAATTTAACTACATGCCAAATTTCAAACATATTGCTCAGGCAACAACAGAGATACAACTCAAAACAAGCCTGGTGGCGACAGGATCCACGAAGTGACGTTCAGATCATCCAATTAGAGTGCAGATGCTGGGGGAATAGTTGTTTTGGGCAGCGGAAAGAAAATCGATAGCAGGACAAGTCCTTACTTCTAAACACAGAAAAACTTTGTAAAAGAAACAAAATGGAGAAAAGTTCCTCCACTACCAGGGCTCGAACCCATGGCCATAGACAACCACTAATAGCCGCAAAGCTGAAGCCACTGGGCTACTGGGCTCGCCCGAGCATCAGCCAATATTTCGTGATACAATTCTGATCCTCATTAATAACCCAAATGCAGCGATGGCCTATATTCACCATCAACACTGACCCCAGTTGTCAACTCATCCATAAAGCCATCCCATAATTTTAGTACCAAGAAGGCTACCTAAACATTCGTGCACAGATATGTGTAGGCATACACTTTGTCACTTGCACTTGCAGCATTGTGCTCTGTATTCACGTCGATGATGGGTGAATCGCTTAACAATGGCGACCTGACTCGTCGTCTGCTGTGGAAATTCTGGACTTAATCTGCTTATATATATATATGTTTATTTCGTAATCAAATTATACATAGCAATATAATCGATTACAGTCAATGTAGGTGCAATAACAGAAACAGTACCAGTTGTGCAAAAGGTGCAAAGGAAATATCACATTGAAATAAAGAATATACACACGACCCCATCGGGTCGGGGCAAAATGGTTTGCCGAATCAGTTAGGAGGGGATCTTACAAAAGACAGATCCCCAGCCCACCCTCAAGAGCTTAATGCTCACAGAGGAGATCAATCATCTCGCGGATCTCCTCCCCAGACAAAAACTCATGACCGTAGTCCCTCATCGAAATTAACTCTCGGATATGGGCCCCTCTCAGTTTTACATGCTCATCTACATTTACATGCAACTCAGCACCTCTGTTCGCAGTATGCCCCGATACCAGATCGGACCTCCTAATATTATAATTAAATGAGATAATGCTCATGCTATTACTCAGAGATGACCGACTTCCGTCAATGGCCAGCCTTAGACAAGTCCGAATATGGCTGTTTTTCGACTTGTACAATGCACCTATGAAATTCAATGTCGTCTGCTGTGGAAATTCTGGACTTAATCTGCTTATTTCTCGTTGATGAAGGATTACATACGGTTGAAAATAAGTAGAGAAGGAGATCTTGATACACATCGTTGTGTGGCCATGTCGAATTAACGGAACCGGCGGAAACAGCGGAACCGAACGGAACCTGGTCTGCAGTTCATTTTGGAAGCAGGATTCTTTGGCGTGAGTGAGCTGTCTTGTCAGTGATGGCTTGCTGGCTGATCTTTATCTGTGATTAGGCAGGTTTGATGTCACGACCAGGAAATTCCTGAGGATTACCATTTTTGATATCATAATTTTAAACTATTTATCAAAATTACATTTTTTATTAGCTAATCGTCCAGATTATGTTGTTGTTGATGGTAAGAGATATTTTCCTAAACAACATTATTTCAAAGAACACCATATTTATGTTGTTTCCGCCAGGTTCCGTTCGGTTCCGCTGTTTCCGCCGGTTCCGCTAATTCGACATGGCCTAGTTGTGTAGTGGTTGTATATTTTTATGATTATTTTTTTGCATGCCCTCCGGCATTATTTTGTACACAACAGGCACAAACATTCAGTTTCATGGTGCTCTATACATTCGTCCATACATCGCGATCGTGCCTCAAACAAAAGTGTCGATTTCTCGAAAAAAACGCAAATGATATGTAAATTCTACTATACGAGACACTACTTGGCATTATTACACTTTTTAGTAAAATTTCGTGCCAGTTGGTGCAATATTACACTCTTTAGTAAAATTTCGTGCCAGTTGGTGCATTATTAGAGAGGATCCGCA
This sequence comes from Notospermus geniculatus, assembly GCA_002633025.1. Lineage (NCBI taxonomy): Eukaryota > Metazoa > Nemertea > Pilidiophora > Heteronemertea > Lineidae > Notospermus > Notospermus geniculatus. Next base: position 79,344 of record NMRB01002401.1, read on the forward strand.
GCTTTCCGACTCCGACTTAAACTACGAGCAGTCCGCTGTGGACATCCTTGATGAAAACGATGTGATAGAAGTTTTGAATTCGTCAAACACCATAAACTGAAGGCAGAAAATTTGGCCTTATAAGTCGGAAGTGCGGATAAATAATGAATATTCAAGTCGTAATCCTAGTCGTTACGACTTTCAGACACGACCATGACGACAAAGATATTTGCAATTCATGCGCACTTCAGATTACGAGTGAAAATTATTCCGCCACAAAGTTATGGCATTTTATGATTTGCAAACGTCTTATCAAATCGTTTTTATCAAGGATGTCCACAGCGGACTGCAATTCATTTTCGTAGTTGAAGTCGGAGACGGAGTCGGAAAGCTGCGCATCCTCTCTATTAACTGAATAAACCCTTGTGACATGAAATGATCTGGTGCAAAAATAACCTCACTCCGTGAACAAAATTTTGTGATCTCAATATGGTCAGCACACTGAGAGGTGTGCTGACCATAATTAGGCCCTAATGGGACGATAGCCGACTTTTTCAATAGGTGTCACTAGTGGTTAAAACTATTGAAATGAAACGAACATCCCGGTCCTGATCAATCTCCCACACAAAAGGCGTCCATTGTATTAGGACCGGGTTTCGGTATGCTGCCCTCTGTTGAGCTAGCGTCCCCATTGAGATATCTTTGTACCGAACCCTGTAGACTACAAACCTATACAAATGTCAGAGCAAAGGAGATAGCAGCATATATCTTTTCGGTTCTGAACTCAATCTCTTTGGTGCACATCGCTGCCACATTTAGAACCCGCATGGAAAGGTTCAACTCCTCGGCAAGTTTGATCCCGGCGTTGTCCAGGAAACATGACACGGTGATCATAGGTTCAGACTCCGGGACAGCATCAAGCAACGAACAAAGTAGGTTGGTGGCGATGTCACAGGAATCAGCGTAGAGGGGAGCCAGGCGGTAACCTTCATAGGTCGGGTAGATACAGCCATAGCCAACCACCTTGTCTTCTTCCATCGCGACCATTGTCGTTGACTTGTTTTTATCGAACCACAGCCTGAGGAACATCTTCCTGGGGGCGATGTGGTGGATTAAAGCGGACTGTTCGTGCCGAGTCAAAGATTCCACAGCACCGTTTCCGGAGCGGCCGCTGCAATGCATTTACCAGTTGTTGTTACGAATAAAACGGGACGTTTTATTATTTTTGGTTCACTTTGGACAGACGCGAGCAATCCGCTTTAAATTATCATAAGCAACAACGCTATCAAGAAAACTTTCATCGTACGGAACTATTTTGTTGTGGGCATTCATACTTGGCGTGATTAGGCTCGCTTTGTTGACCTTTCCGCTCATGAGACGCAGTGGTTGATACTCCTTGAATCCGAGCTTTTTGTTGGCCTCAATCCTGGCCAGAACGGAGAATATTAGTAGACCTCTGTTTCCGACATGTTTCCTTCTCTCCGCCCATAAAGCTTTTCCTGAAAAAAAAATAAGTGGAAAGTGAGTTAGAGAAAAAGGGAAAGAATGTCCTGGGAAAAACTGTCCGGGGAACAAAAGGTCCTATTGTTACATTCTAATCTCTGACAATTGGTTTCTATATGCATGCCGCTTAATCCGTCATTCAACAATAGAAGTGGACACTTTTTACAGGGGGACACTCTTTACTGCTACACCGGATTAAGTTGATTTACCAATCCCTTGACCTCTGTATTCCTTCTTGACGATGGACAGTCCACCGACAGCATGATGGTCAGACCAAATAACGGAGCAGGAAAAACCTGAAAGGAAAAAAACGACTTCATGCACCGAACATGACGTAATAGAAGTGGCAGTCGGAACGGTCCATGGATGATGAATGGGCCATATGAATAAAAACTCGCATTTGCTTCCAAGCAAATACTTCAAGCAGGACCAGCATCTGCTGAAAGGAAACGATTGTGCTTGTTTTCGTATGAATAAAGTGGACATTACTGCCAATGCTTTGCTGGGAAGTTTCAAGGAAGTGCTTGAAGGTCATATACCAATGTCGTTTGTCCTATGAATGGCCTGCACCGTGAACTGATGGTAGTCTATTTCATCGTATGGTTTTGGCATTGTTCGGTGGGGTTTTGACTGCGCTGAGGACCATTTCTGCATATCGAATTGGGATTCTCACTTTTCGGTCGACTGGCTGAAAGATGTCCGTGGAAATAAAGTTTTTTTTGCGAAATACCTAAATATTTTTTTTTCTGCTGAATAAACGTTTTTTCTCCGACATAAAGTTATTTCACCGGAATCATCATACATTTGTATGATGATGTCCATGCTTGTCGTGGATTTCCGTCTACACCATGCAGCTAAAATTTCGAACATCAAATGCAGCTAAAATTTTGAACATCATCATATGTCATCATACATTGTTCAAAACAGCATCATAAACTTGTATGATGATGTTCAAGTTTGTTGTTGATTTCGATCTACAGTCCAACATTCATGGACATTTGTATGATAAAGTATGATGGAGAAAGGATAATGTTGGATGCTGTTCAAGCTTGTTGAGAAAACCGTCCACACGATCATAAATTTGTCCATGAACATCATCATACAATTTTGGGGGGATGTTGTGCGTTTGTTGGCAAGATGAATTGAAACATGCAGCTAAAAATTCGAACATCATCATACATGTTCAAGTTTGTTGGGAAAACAGTCCACACGATCATACATTTGTCCATGAACATCATCATACAGATGGATGATGATGTTTTGAACAAATGTATGATCGTGTAGACGGGCCTTAAAAATTTGAACATCATCATACACGTTGGTTGTTGTTCACGTTTGTTGGGAAAACAGCCTACACAATCAAACATCTGTCCATGAACATCATCATACAAATGTATGATGATGTTTTGAACAAATGTATGATCGTGTGGACAGGCCTTAAATCATGACATGCCAAATTTAGGATTTGTAGGAAATTATCATGAAAATATTAGAATTTCAAACAGACCTTTTGGCGACATGGTTCACTAGAGGTTGTGACAAGCAGGGAAGATTTGTTCATGAAGCGGTGTAACCGTTAGTCGTTGCAGCACATATTGGGTATGTGCTGCCACTTCACAAAGGAGAAAGGGACAAGCGACAGATTACAACAATTCTTTTATTTTGATCTTCATCGACATTACATAATGATGACCTCCATTACATCAATCACAGTTTCATAAATGGATGTCCATCACCTACATCTATACATCCTGTCAGTCGCCAGCATTGTTTGTTTATATGCTGAGCATTCCATTCCAGGTCAGCTGGTCAGGTCACTAGCCTACCTGTTGGTAGTGTTAGTCTAGTTGCCTACCACCAGATGGCTTGGCGGGAGTAAAACATTGTTCTCCTCCCCCTGTACCAATGGATGCTGGATGAAATAAAGCAATACAGAATACCAATCCTTGGTAATCCACCGTCATCTACACATCCAAGTCGTATCACAATTTCTTTATGAAGAGGGCCAACATGCTAACATGCTAACATGCTAACACTGCATCGGCCATTGTCGGCACTATCGTAAACCACGGCCTCATCACCGCAATAAGCCCAATTTATATCTAGATGACTTTTATGTGCATGTAAAGTTTTGGCCCGATCGGACATCCAATATGCCCGCCAGACGGCATAACACAAAACCATTGGGAATGACTTGACCCAGATTGCTCATTAACTGACATCAAAAATAGATTTCTGCTGACATGTACACTCTCTCTGTCATTTCACTATTACATGTATGTCCAAACGGGTGAGCACATGGTCCATGGACGGAATGTGATACCGATGAATGCATACGTTTTGTCTCATTATTCCTGTAGAAAAATGTACAGGTCACTTATTCATGGCGCAATGTCAACACCTAAAATGACGTCAATGACGTCACTAAGGTCGTTTCGCTCGCAGCGCCGTCCTGTCGGGATAAACAAAAAAATCGCCCTCCTCATCGTTTCACGTTTGCTTCCAGCCATGACGTTTTGATTTTGAAAATCGTGTCTGTGAGTAGTGTCGTCGATAACCCATAGCGATGAGATAGTTTTAGCTCGCATAAATGACACTAGTGAGATTTTCGTGTGTGCCAGCTATGAGCTTACCGTCGGGGAATCCGAAGCACTCTTCTCAACACCAGAAACTGTAAACTTGTATTTTGTCGGTGTTGCCTGGTTTCCAGATTTGCACGTGCACGTCGTTTTGAGGTCTCTTTTACTTGGTGGAGGGGTGCACGTGATCGTTGCAGCTTTTACAGCTAAAATAGAAATAATTACCCGATATCTTCTAGATTTGTGTGACCCCTTGCATAACATAAAAATATTGTTTGGACTACTCGCAGGGTACTGATGGACGCCTCGTTCAACATAGGCCATTGAGCCATCTTTTTTTGAAGATGGGGATTTGGCCTAGTGGTTAAGGCGTGCTGCCCCTTAAGCCGGTGACAGACTGGCGCGTACGCGGCGCGTCCTGCAGGCGTTCCGCCAATCAGATTCTTCGGTACGTATTTCGGTCCGTGTTACCGCCTCCCTGATTGGTTGAATGCTCTCCCGACGCGTTGCTTACGCGCCAGTCTGTCACCGCCTTTAGTGCTGGCGACTATAATGCCTCATGCGAGGGTCTGTGGGTTCGAATCTGGTAGGAAGCAATGTCTTTCACCTTAGAAATCCGATTCTATTCATATTCTAGATTTGTGAGTGGTAAGCGGGGTGAAAATCACATTTTTGTGATCAGTAGCGGGAAACCTTTAAGCGGTTTTCCGCTACTGATCACAATAGTGTCAAAAAATATAATGATGTATAAACAGTACTTAACAGTAATCAAGCATGATCATAACAATCATGTGTGTCTGATATCTCGAATACCCGGGTACTAGAAGATGACCAGGACCTCGCTATTTGCAAATAAGTTGTGTACTCCTGCGTTATTTGTGAAAATACAGTAAAATCACCAGCTGTTATTGGTGGTGTTCAGAATGGGGAGCGCCAAGTGGTCACATGATGACTACTGATAGAGCAGACGAGACACCTAGCGTTGACTTAGGCCCATTGTTCGAGAGATGCGGTTCACCAAGCACGGCCAATCACACCTTGAATCCGTCGTCATGAATAATAGGTGGCATTGGTGTACTATCAGTTCAAAACCACGCGTATATTCTCGCGTGGTCTGCGTGATCGGTGTTCCCTATTTCTGTAGGCCCTGGTTTTGAAGGTATTCGAGGGCCAGAATGGGGTATTTTGTGGTTAAGTTTGATTAAATTGTGTGATCAGTGAAGCAGACACAAAACGGCTATGACAGGTGTTGATTTCAAGATTAGCATTTTTCTTTGGTACTCTTATTATGCCTAATATTCTTGTTCGTCACAATAGCCGTGGTTACACTACATAAAATCCCCGGGTATTTTGCGGTCACACCTATGAATTGCCGGGCTTCAAGAAACCCGTGTCTGAAAACACGGGTTTCTGGAACACGGCAATCTCGCCGTGCTTTTCGAAATCCCCGTGTCTCATTAGTTCTTTAGCACGGCTACAGATGGCGCAGCCATTAAGTGACGTCGTTTTCGCGCCTCCAACAATGTGGACCAATAGAGAAATGACTGAAAAGTCAGTGCATGCAGCGCAACTGTCGCCGGGCTACTTAACTACAATTGGGTGACTTCAAAGTTGGTGTTAACACGGTGTTTACAATGCATTAAAGCATTGTAAACACCGTGTTAACACCAACTTTGAAATCACCCAATGTAGTGGTGTGACCTCTCGCCGGGCTTTTCGCACACACGGGTTTGACACGGATCTGGAAAAACACGGGTATTTTTATGTAGTGTAACCACGGCTAATGTGTGCACTGTGATCACATTTCAGTACCAACCACACTCCACGAACTTTCTCCATAGTTCAGCAGTTCCAAAGAAGTACCTGGGCCTATGCTGACACGGACATGTACCATTCGGAACACCTCGGGTCTTTTCGTCGTTGTTCGGGAAAGCCCCTCGGATGTCATACAGTCATTCGCGGAGCGATTCTGGACGTGATCACGACCAGAATTGTTAGGCTACCGCATCACTCATGACAAGTAGCCACCTCCACGAACAAAATAACACCTGCAAACCCTGGCTGTCTGAAGGTGTGTTTATCGCTCAAATATCAATAAATTGGTATATATTTGATACGCTGTATGTAAACTTGAAAGTGACACGCAAGTAATGTGGTTAATTACACATTTTGGTGATCATGCCGGGCAAGTGGGAAAGTAGCTCTCGGCTGCTTATACGTATAATATACGTTGTAATGAGAAAATATCAGATATTTGAGGAATGCTATTGTCAGAAGTCCTCACAGTGTACGTGTAATTAAAATACAACTAAATTGAATAAATATATCGGGTGGCCCCCAAAAAACTGGAACACAACTTTATATCAGCCCATTACTTTTGCACTTTTTAATCAAATGTCATGATATTTCATATGTGATATGAGGCTGTTAATTGTGGCTCGTGGTGAAAATTTCAGGTGAATATCTCAAGGCATTACAAAATACAGCAATTTTAAAATGAGGAGTCAAAATCTGCGCTGCCGGAATCATGCAATTATCCTGGTGCCAGACCTGAAAGTGATAGTGCCGCTATGTCTGTACGATCACTCTCACTAAACACGATGCTGAAAACCCGATACACTGCCCTTCTTGAGATATTTAGGCCTACCTGAAATTTTCACCATGAGCCACAATTAACAGCCTCATACCACATACAAAATGCCATGACATTTGTTTAAAAAGTGAAAAGTTATGCCATGATATTGTGTGTTCCAGTTTTTATGGGCCACCCGATACATGTAGTTAATTAAAGCTGACGTGAACGAACAAAAAGCCCCCATGCGACGAGCAAGAGAATTGCAAACGCCTCAAACGACAGGCTCAGAACATGATATACCCTACGACGCCAGACGCCACCTTATTTGTCTTCGAGCTGTCGGGCTGTCAACATCCTCTGGTGAGCTCCTGCTGAACACTTTTTTTGAAAGAAAAAAGTTTGACCCAGCTGGGAATCGAACCCGCGCCTTGTTATCTCTGTTCCACCGTCTTCCCCATTCGGCCACCGAATTTGTCGGAAGACTTCTCATCTTTTCTCTTATTCGTATAGTATTATTACGTAAGTCGAAGGCCTACGTCTATGAGAAACACAAATCACGTCACTGTCAGCTGGCTCGTTGACCNTATGAGTCCAATTCTATTGAGTGACCCGTGAAAAGTCTTTGGCTAGCTTCGCTGTTGGCCGCTACGCGGCGCGTTGGGCCCTTGCGTCCAGTGTTGTGCAACACCACTACCTCTTGGTAAATGTGATCTGGTCACATTCCTGAGTTCAACTAAGTACCTTTGGCCAGTTCAATGTGAAAAACACTTTAAATCTGTTTGGGAATCATATTCGCGGGGCTGTTCGAAGAGATGACCTCACCTTCAACGACAGTCTTGACTGGAACAGATTCCACTGCCGGCTGTGGTAACGCTGGGAATGCGCAGGCAACTACTTTATCATTATCGGCTCCGACAGACACCTTTAACTTCGTGTAAGTTTCTTTTTTCAACCCACTCAAACTGGGAGAGGTTTGACTCACAATATCACCACTCCAACGCCAAAGCGAGACAGCTTCAGTATGCGAGCATGTACAAACTAGTGTACCACCTTCTACGGCTTTCGTACAAGTGAGCTGTGGTGGGTTCGACCCTGAAATGAATGAAATGGTCCATGGACCATGTGCTCACCGGTTGGACATAATAGTCTAATGACAGAGGGAGGTACATATCAGTTATGAGCAATCTCGGTCAAGTCATTCCCAGACCTAGGACTTTGATGATTTTTGGGTTATGCCACCTGGCGGCCATATTGGATGTCCGATCGGGCCGGAACTTCACATGCACATATAAAGGTCATCTGCAGGGGACCACATAGCACATTCGAGTGCTTTGGGTCAAGTCGTTCTTGAGTTACAGCACTTTGATGATTTTCGGGTTACGCCCCTGGCGGCCATCTTGGATGTCCGATCGGGCCGAAACTTCACATGGACATAAAGGTCATCTGCAGAGGGCCACATAGCACATTGGAGCGCTTTGGGCTAAGGCGTTCCTGAGTTACAGCACGTTGATGATTNAATATTTCCTTTGTTGCATAGGATCAGTGAGAATAGACCTTTATTGTGTATGTGCATCAAGTGAAAGACGCCGATATCACCTTAGGGAGGTTCACTGGATATTTTGTGCCGGTGTAACATCTGCCAGTGTTCCCCGTCTGTGAGTGTTCCCCTACTATTGTCTGACGGAATAAGCGGGGACTTGACAACAGGGGACACTCAGAGAAACATCTGCCAGCATTTCCCAAACAATGGGCGGGGGGGGGGACAAACTCATTCACAGAAACACCTGCAAATACTCCCTATCCGGAACTTTAAGACCAGAGTGCTCCGCCCAAGCCAGTCAATTCATGTTCACCAACAATTCACTTCAGCGCCGTGGAGGAGAGCTTGGGGTTGATTGACGAAATTGTACAATAGGCTTTTTACTAGGGTGAATGCCACTTGCGTGGGAATAGAAGTTCCTCATTGTCTGGTCTTAAAGTTCCGGATAGAGAGTATAACACCTGTACTTTCTATACTAGGAAGTTCTGTGCAATCCATACATTTTCCTCTTCATATCGCTAAAGGCATCTGTAGTAATTCTACTCAGAACATGTCCTTCTTGGCTCATACACCTTCTTTTCCGCGGTTTATTCATAAACGCTGCCATGATTTTTATTAAACTTCTAGTCAAGCCGTTCCCGAGTAATAGCACTTACTTGATTTTCAGGTTACGCCACCTGGCGGCCATACTGGATGTCCAATCGGGCCGAAACTATGTATTTTTAAGGTACCCCTCCAATGCATGTTTATGAAGTCGCTCGGTGAAATAATGACGAACTGTGGCAGGTTCGTCACTTTTGTCGAACTTTGACCTCTGTGACCTTGAAAAGTAGGTCAAATCAAAAACCCGTTACATATGTCATGTATCCTCATTAGATACACCTATGATAAAAATTTGGAGATGATCCAGTCATTAGTTCAGGAGTTATTGCACTTTTTGTGTTTTTTTGGTTTTGGCCACCTGGTGGCCAAGCCAACGACCGAATCGGACCGAAACTTGGTGTCATGCGTCATCTGACCTAGGGCTATGTATGTACCAAGTTTCAGATCAATAGCCCCAGTGGTTACGAAACGTGCCCTGCTAACGGAACACGACGACGGACGACGGACGCTGCACCATCGTAATAGCTCACCCCGGTGAGCTAAAAAAAACGTAGCACGTGATATATCACTGTGATCAGAGTGACTGCAGGAAGTCAAAGGGAGGAATGAGGAACCGGAATGACGTGGCGCTGACGAACAACTCAGTTACCGGTAAATCTATGACGTCGAAAGTCAAGCCAACGTTATTAGCCATTTAATTCTGAAACTACACCCTACTTCTAGCCCTAATATACCTGAATTTATAGTCCATTGAATTTCGAATTTTACACTTTTATCATCAAGTAAAGGACTGACTCAATGGGTGATATGAATAAAAATCAGTATCTACTAGCTAGTAGTACTAAAAGTAAAAGTAACTAGTCCCAAGTTTTTACTCCAAGTAGAAGTGAACACTTGAATTCATATGATTAAACAGTTGCTTTTACTGCAAAGTAATCACTTCTGCCCTACTAGTTTTTACTCGTCTGAGTCCCTGGGTTCACTGTACTGAAATTTAACAACCACATTACTGAAATATTTCCTACAAATCTGGAAGTTGACTTCCTTTATATTCTTCTACTTTGTGTTGACCTTCGTGCATCTTTTCGCTTTGTGCTTGTTATGTATTACACATGTCATATTTATTAAACCCTTTTCTTTCAGCTAAATCAGTTTTCTCCTTAATTACATCCACTCTCTTTATTAGGTCCAGCAGCCATCCATGGGGCTTGGACACTTTTCTTTCCTTAATTACATCCACTCTTTTAATTAGGTCCAGCAACCATCCGTGGTGCTTGGACACTATTCTTTCCTTAATTGCCTACTCATCCTGTCTACACAGGTGTTAGTTCTACATTCGGGTTTCAGCTCAGTTTTTTCTAGAGTTTCAGACTGCAAAGTTCCACTTGAAAAAGACCCGGGTTGGGGTCGAAAATTCGTGAATTCTGGAGATTGACTTCTTGCTTACTATCATTTTGTGTGTCAATTTTATGCTATTCTGTATCTTGGAAATGTGATAATAAGGGTGTTTTACAAATATTTCCTTTGTTGCATAGGATCAGTGAGAATAGACCTTTATTATTATTAGACTTTATTCGTAACAACAAAAGTTACAGAGTGTGCGTTTTGTGCTAGTATGTGCATCAAGTGAAAGACGCCGATATGACCTTAGGGAGGTTCACTGGATATTTTGTGCCTGTGTAACATCTGTCAGTGTTCCCCGTCTGTGAGTGTTCCCCTACTATTGTCTGACGGAATAAGCGGAGACTTGACAACAGGGGACACTCAGAGAAACATCTGCCAGCATTTCCCAAACAATGGGCGGGGGGGGACACACTCATTCACAGAAACACCTGCAAATATAACACCTGTACTTTCTACTAGGAAGTTCTGTGCGATCCATACATTTTCCTCTTCATATCGCTAAAGGCATCTGTAATTCTACTCAGAACATGTCCTTCTTGGCTCATACACCTTCTTTTCCGCGGTTTATTCATAAACGCTGCCATGATTTTTATTAAACTTCTGTATGCTTCGATGTGCAAGGTAGGTCTGGAGCTACCTTGAAAATTTCAAGTAATAACTGGGAAAGTCCTAGTGAATACTGCTGATTATTCATTTCCTCGGCAGTATTTACTGTTTTTGGAGTAACTACTGCACTAGTATTAAGTACATGTAATACTTATTAGTAGTAGCTACAAGTAATTACTTGCAGTAATTACTCCAGTTTTATTCATATAGTCACCAGTAAATACTTCAAAAACTGGAGTAAAAGTTATTACTTATTTTTATTCATATCACCCAATGTATCTGAATGTTTTCAAACGAAAATTCAAGCGGGAACATGTTGAATTTCATCGATAAAATTGGGATGGCACCGACATTCGAACCCACAACCCTCTGATCAATTCGCCAACCTCGTTCTGTACGCGCCACGAAGACTGCTTGCATACAACGACGCCGATCTACAATAAAGGCGCTGTGGTTTTGAAGATCTCCATGAGGAAATACTAAAGCGATCGGAATTGTCGTCATGCAAGCAAGCAGTCTTCGTGGCGCGTACAGAAAGAGGTTGTGGGTTCGAATCTCGCGATCACAGATTATTTTTCGTTTTTTCTCACTTGGCAGCTGTGCTGAGATCTTTACTGTTCAAGAGCGTGGTGGCAAGTGAAACCAACTGTGACCGTCCGAGAGTGTGTATCGTTTTCAGAGGTAGTTTGGAAGTGCCTTGTGGCTGTTCGTAATTTCTACCTCTGCCGCTTGTGGTTTATATCTATTAAGTTCAGCTTTAAGCCCAGCACTATTGACGTGGTTGTGTGCCAAACCGGCAATGCATTTGACATGATGATGATGTGCAGTGCGATTTATTTTTATACAGTAATATCATGTGACGTGATTGTTAGATGGATCTCTGCCAACTATTGTATTGGCACAATAGACTCATCATTCCGGAGAGAGTGCAGCACCTGAAGGGGCCGCGTCATGACGTCCCGTACGTCATTTCTCAAGCCATGACGTGACTCGAAAAGAAACCTGGTTGTTTCAGCGATCATGACTTTTTTTCGTGTCACCTCAAGACATCATGAAATGACTTTCAGGACGTCACGACGCTGTCCGTCAGGTGCTGCACTCTTTCGGATGATATCGTCTATTACATGCGACATGATGCTGTGCTACCTCAAATTTGGAGTCAAGCCCTCACAGTGCTTTAAGGCTCCCGTTCCATAGAATTCATGTTTTCACGATGAATTGGCTTTTTGCACGGTTTACGCGTGTATTGTTGTCATGCTTGGCTTACTGGATTATAGCATAATCATAAAAAGCATAACATAATCTCAAACCTAGTACCCAAAGTTATATCCATTTGAGATGTACAAAAAGTGTTATGCCTGTCATGGTTTTTTACACGGGAACGAGGTGCAGATGGCACGTGCAGAGGGAACGCATCTTATGCAAGGCCCCATAACAGTTGGTGTTCACAATCGGAGGCAATTCCGAGAAAAAAGCAGAAGAAGTTAAAGCGAATGGCTCGCGGGGTTTGTTGTGGCGCCATGACAGTTGGTCCTCGATATCAAGCACCATTTTGAGAAACAGCAAAAGAAGGATTTTAGTTTAATGGGCAATGCATTAGACAGCCAAACTTCGGAGGCGTATTCTGCAAAATCTGCCGCTTCAAAATCAATGGTAATAGTACAAAATGTGCATCTTAACCGACTGAATTTGAAAACGTCATTAACCCATTTTAACAAATTTTTAATGGAACCTCGTACGCAGTATTTACGTTCGCATATTTGCACAGGTGTTGCATATGGCTGAAGACGTCAACGATCCGAGGGCTGGGGACTCCTTCACTTACTGTCTCCAGGTTGGAGTTTCCCTGACTCTCTTGAAGCACATTGTTAGCTGAAGTCCGAGATTCGGCCTCATCTGTCGCTCTGGAACTTACTTCTGACACACCACTGGGAAGGCAAAGCGGCTGATAAATGTGAGGGAAGTCCCCAGCCCCCGACCCACGAGAGAGGCGAGCTCCCACTAAGGGTTCATGACCCCGGGAAGAGGGCTGAGGTTCACGTCTTGTGGCTCATGCGACGGTGCACACGTCGCATGAGGAAACCAATTTACTATGTCTATAACCTACATGTATATTACCAAACAGCGTCCCTTATCCGCTCAAGCGCAACCTTTTTGTGTAAATCAGTACAGTATCATATACAACCTCAAAAGCGGCCCTTATCCGCTATTACTGCGCCCATTTAGGACAGCCTTCTGTACTTTCCACACCCGAAGTGAAATTACGAACCGAATCCATCTTTTCTCGCTGCCTCGCCGTCGGACGTGTTTTTGCCTCGTCCCGGTGTTCCCCGTTTTCCGGCGGTTTGGCGTGCCCTTTTTGGGACGCGAGGCATCTGGTGATCTTTTAATGGTCGCGGGGTTGTCTGGGATGCGGTTTTTTTCGGGTCTCGAGGCTTGGTTAGGGCTGTTTGAGCGATCTTTGCTTGCCAGGTTTTCGCTGGTGAGAGGACTCCGCCATGTTCTGGTATTTGTATGTACGCGTGTATGGGCACGCCAGGCGTGGGTCGCGGTTATGTCATAAGGTATTCACACAGTATTGAAGGGCTGTGGTGGTCGAGCGCAAAAGGTTATGTGCAATAATAGCGAATTAGGGTCGGTATAGAATGGTCGGAAGGCTGTACTAAATGGGCGCAAGATTGCGCAGTAATAGCGGATAAGGGCCGCTTTGAAAAGTGCAGAGGGCTGCACCGATCGGCGCAAGATTGCGCAGTAACAGCGAACAAGGGCCACTTTTGAGGTTGTATATGATGCTGTACTGATTTACACAAAAGGTTGCGCTTGAGCGGATAAGGGACGCTGTTGGACATAGTAAACCGGTTTCCCCATGCGACATTTGCACCGTCACATAAGCCACAAGATGTGAACCTCAGCCCTCTTCCCGGGGTCATGAACCCTTAGTGGGTCTCGTGGGTCGGGGGCTGGGGACTTCCCTCACATTTATCAGCCGCTTTGCCTTCCCTGTGGTGTGTCAGCAAAGTAAGTTCCAGAGCGACAGATAGGGACGAATCTCGGACTTCAGCTAAAATGTGCTTAAGAGGGTCAGAGAAACTACAACCTAGAGACAGTAAGTGAGGGAGTCCCCACCCCTCGGATAGTTTACGTTAGGTGTAACCGGTAATTTGCAGACCCAATTTAATGATGACGATTGCCGAGAGCAGCACACAAATGTAATGTCTTGCGTTAACAGCTCGTGTGTGTTTGTTGTGGGGTCCTTATTTTGAGTATTGGGAGGAGGGGTTTTGAGTATTGCACGGCCGTTTGAAGTGGAAATTATTCTCAAATGTTAATGAGCTGTGATGTCCCATGCGCTGCTGACACCAAGCGGTAACAACTGGTAAT
>NMRB01002402.1:0-18929 GCA_002633025.1 Notospermus geniculatus
ATGTTGAACTTTCGGTCGCTTGGTTGCCGGGACTTCACGCGTGATCAAATTACGTAATTCAGTCGCGTAACAATCTGCCGCAAAGAGGAGACCAAAAAGTAAAAATGTTCAGTCGCTGGCCTGGTTGCAAGGCCGATCGCCCAGAAAATCGCTCGAAAAATCGCTAGTGTGCGGAGCCCTTAAAATATGTCATATGTTCTTTTCCACGAAATCACATTCATCTGATTAAAGCGAATTGATAGCGGATTTTATTTACATTTGGCCGGTGTTCGTAAACACAAAATTCAGCCAATCAGAATGCACGGAAATTTCTTTGTTGACATTCTGGAGAAGTTTGTTTACGTTTTTTTCCGAAAATTCACCCTCTTTCGAATTCTACTTCTAAATCAAATTTTTTCAATATCGATTTGCTTTAGTGGGCCTCTAGAGGCAGCTTTTTAGTGCATATTGATATGATTACTAACACAGAATTGGTGGCATGAGGATCCAACTTGGGAATCATTTTTGAAGTAAAATTTCATCAGTGTCAAAATTTGACCCACAATTCATGAGTCATGGTTACTAGTGCCACCTGTTGTATATTTGCAGTACTGATAACCTAAAAGCAAGCCTCTAGAGGCCCTTTAAGAGCAGAAAACATCACATTGAACAGAAGGAATAGCAAAAAAGTTTCGCGAGATCGCCATGTTCCAGCCTCTCCTGCATGTACATTTTGAGCTTGACATGCGGTAGGTAGGCCTGTAGGCCTTCTGATGGTATGGCCTGCTTACATAGCTTTCTGTCGTTCCTGATTCGCCAGTGTGTGCAGACGGGGTTTTATATACAATGTAACCCATGGGCACCCCATATATAACACTCCGATATGGCGGGGAAATAGAAGTGACACACTAAGAGGCCTGTTGAGTGCAAAATCGTTGGACGTGTATCCTCTATGTTAAAGCCTCACTGTATTGAATTCAGAAAGTGCTTGCGTCCTCCGACGTTAGTGTAGTGTAAAATGTGCTATGGTCTATGTGAGTGTATTAGAGCTTTGCCTGCAGTTTTTTCGTTGTGTGTTGAAAACTAGGGCTTGATTCTATATATTGAAGTACGTATCTGCAAGCATTTTGGGGACCATCACGAGGCTATGAGAACTCTATCTGCACAGTCCTAACAGTTTGAAAATGGCGTAAAATTCAATACTGTGAGGCTTTAAAGATGTATCATGACTTCATTGTTTACATTCAATGTTTGTGAACATGGATGTGCTTACATTATGTGATTTTGGACTTTTGGGACATGCCAACCCACCAAATTGAATACTTTTGGTCAAAAGAGTTTTTAGAGGGGCATGCCACCACAAAGAAAAACTGGACACAAACAAACAAAATGTAAATAAACAATGATTTTCGTGGCCCGCGAAAATACCCATGATACATTATCTTCAAGATAAAAGGCTGTCCCTAACAATGACCTTTCCCATCAGCCAATCATTCTACTCCTTAGTGAGTAACAGGTACATGTATTCTGATTGGTTCCAATGATTTTGCACACGACGGTGGTGCTAAACTCCGTGATCATGGTGATCGTTCAAATATTCAATCAATTTATCGCAGTCAATGAGGTACCGGCAGACCTAATCTGCGACGCGGTGCTGACTATCAACTCGGTCATAACTGCGTCATTGAAAGTGAGGCTAACGTTATTTTCCAATTAATTCTGAATAGCACACCCTGTTCCTAGGCCAAATATAACTAAAACATTGCACTCAATTTCTGATTTTAATTTTCTATCATTAAGTACAGAAATGCTAAAATACATCTTATGGCTTTTGAGCAAAAATCTCTGCGGGAACATATGAATTTAATCGATAAAATTGACCATTTTAGCGTAAACGACAGGCGAATGGTCGATGTCATGGGTTGTGAATGACGCAGTTTTTGTAACGTCAGAATGATGCACGACGGCTGATGACGTTCAACAATCGCAAAGGCATGCGCACCTGCGTTTTAACCGAGTTGATGATCAGCGCCTCCTTTTGTTTGCCGGTACCCCATTGCCGCACCTTTCTGATTTTTCGAGCCCAAATTTTTGTTTGATTTTTTTATTTTCTAAAAGGTTTTAAATGATGTTTGGTGCCATTTTAGGCGTATTTTGAAGCATAAAATCCCCGCGCCGGTCATGCCGGTTGTTTGATTTCGTCCAGCATGTCATGGAAAAATTTTTACCCAACATTTTTGAGGGTATGGATCCGTACCCTGGAAAAATTTAAGGGTACGGAATTTTACCCTCTGGCGGAAACCCTGACTATCAACCATGGTCATTTGCCGTCGGCATTCGCTGTGGAAAGTTAAAACGATTGGATGAAGAGACAGCGCTGATATAAATACAGGAGACAGTGAAGGATATTGTCAGCCATGGTTACTTGACATCTACATTCGCTGTGACAAGTTGCAACGTTGGGAAAAAGAGAAAATTTTCAGTGTTAGTAAGTCATGTGACCTGAGCGTTTACTAAAGAGTTTAAAAACATGCTGTATGCTACAGCCCTGGAAAAAAATTATTAGACCACCCAGTGTTCTAGCCAGAAATTTGTCCAAACACGGCGGGATGATCGCATTTTCCTGTGATTTTAGGGCCCTGGATTTTCAAACAGGGCGGGAGTGAAATTCAAACAGGGTGGTGTCCAAGATACAGAAAAGCACAAAATTGACACACAAAATGATAATAAGCAAGAAGTCAATCTCCAGAATTCACGAATTTTCGACCCCAACCGGGGTCTTTTTCAAGTGGAACTTTACAATCTGAAACTCTAGAAAAGACTGAGCTGAAACCCGAATGTAGAACTAACACCTGTGTAGACAGGATGAGTAGGCAATTAAGGAAAGAAAAGTGTCCAAGCACCACGGGTGGTTGCTGGACCTAATTAAGAGAGTTGATGTAATTAAGGAAACAAAAGTGCAAAGTGTGTTGACCTTCGTGCATCTTTTCGCTTTGTGCTTGTTATGTATTACACATGTCATATTTATTAAAACCCTTTCCTTTCAGCTAAATCAGTTTCTCCTTAATTACATCCACTCTCTTTAGTAGGTCCAGCAGCCATCCATGGGGCTTGGACACTTTTGTTTCCTTAATTACATCCACTCTCTTAATTAGGTCCAGCAACCACCCGTGGTGCTTGGACACTTTTCTTTCCTTAATTGCCTACTCATCCTGTCTACACAGGTGTTAGTTCTACATTCGGGTTTCAGCTCAGTCTTTTCTAGAGTTTCAGATTGTAAAGTTCCACTTGAAGAAGACCCCGGTTGGGGTCGAAAATTCGTGAATTCTGGAGATTGACTTCTTGCTTATTATCAAACAGGGTGGTGTAATAGAAAATGCATTGCAAGTTACATTTTTAAACAGGGCGGTAAAATGACCTCTGAATTTTGAACAGGATGGTACCGCCCTGTAAAACTGGCCTGGCTAGAACACTGCCACCTTTTGTTGGCACATGCATTTTCCATTATAATAGGTCCCACAAACTCTCCAATCATTCTGTATTTATTGTGTTGGTTAATTTGCTCAAACTTCACCAAGACAATATCAAACATAGAAATGAGGAACCCGCATGACTGCAGATGGCGCAGTCAGTATAAGACCCGAATGACGTACTGACGTCACTTTTTTCGCTGTTGACGTCACGTCGTCAAAGCATGTGTACATTTTTCTACACAATTTTCCGTGGAAAATTCCCCAAAAGACGTTGTCAGTATTGGCATCCTGTGGCATTTCTGACGAAACAATGCAGTGATATATGGAGAACTTAGAACATGAAACAGGACAGTGTAATTTAATCAAAATTCAACCAAAGAGAGTTGTTTATTTTGTGGCAAGAAGTAAATGGAAATACTGTTAGAAAATAGGACTTCCGGGTCTTACACTGACCAGCTGACAGCGCCACGTCGTGGCGTAGTTCTGCGGGTTCCTCATTGAAGAAATAATGGAGCTGTTAGTAGGAGGTTGCCGAAAGTTGTGACTAAAAGGAAGGACATGAAGTGCATACATTTACTGTGTAGAGAGTTGTCCATTTTACATTGCTTCTATTACTGTGTAGGTTCCCCTGGGGAACTGTCAGTGAGTTTAGAGCACGTATCTACCCAAAAAAGCTAGTTTTGTAAAAAAAAACACACCCCGAGCTCGCTCACTTTGTGAGCTCGGGGTGTGTTTTTACAAAACTATAGCTTTTTTGACAGCTCCCCAGGGGCCTGTGGTGAGATTGACTGTTTGCGTAGATTGCTTGTTTCTCCTGTTTCCACTCGTTAGGACACAGGTTCTTGTGGTTCGATACTATACTAGGGGACCACCGGTCCTTACACACTTCACAGAGTCCTGTCCCCCCTCGCTATTAGTTGTCTGAACTTGACGCTTGTTGTCTCAATTTAGTAGAACCGGCTATTACAAACCCTTCGGGGTCAAAGGGTTAAGTTTGTACTGACGTGGAGTTTGCAATAGCGAGGATTTAGGCCTACATACATGTCATGAAATTTTGGGAGCCAGACGTTGGGTTCGTTTTATCTGGGAGTTCGTAAAGTCGAGGTTCGTAAGAGCGAGGGTGCACTGTAATTGACATTAACACTTATTTCATTCTTTTATGGATTTTGTTCACCATTTTGATCATGTCTTAGGCTTACAATAAATGATAACTTTGTTTTATAGGCCTAGTGTTCTCGTGTGCAGTCCTACAAACTCAATGTTATAATACAAGAACGGTAATACACTAAAGGCTTTCTCCAGCTTGTGATACAAGCACCGCTTTGCTTTATGGTTTATCGCTTTGCTTTGCAATCTTGAGAAACTTGATGTCCGTAAAGTTGTACAATTATTTTATCAGTCTTTGGGTCGATTTTTTTAAACGATAGCTAAGATAAACCTCGGTTTAACCATCGGCTGTTCTGAAAACCGCTAGTTAATCAAAGTAAACATTTGTATTTTTAGAATGTTTGGCTATCAACGATTCATAAAATCGAAAAATTCACTTCGCTTAACAAACAGTTTGTCAACTAAGGGTTAATGAACCCGATGGTTATCTTAGCCATCGTTTATAAAACCGGCCCTTTGAAGGTCATAGGTAATTAAAGCGAATTGATAGCCAATTTTATTTACATTTGGCTGGTGTTTGTAAACACAAAATTCAGCCAATCAGAATGCATGAAGATTTCTTTGTTGACATTGTGGAGTTTGTAAACACAAAATTCAGCCAATCAGAATGCATGAACATTTCTTTGTTGACATTGTGGAGATGTTTACACTGTTTACATTTTTTCCTTAAATTCGTCCCCTTTCGAATTCTATTTCTAAATCAAATTTTTTGAATATCAATTCGCTTTAATTAGCAATTTTTTAGGTTAAAGAAACGATCTTAAAAAATAAGCTTTTTTCAGAGTTATTTGCGTGCGCTCATGTGGAACAATCTTAAAAAATGCAATTTTTTAGGACACAAGGGTTATTCGTGTGCGCTCATGCGGAACCGTTTTAGTTTTGGAAAATTAAAAGATTTGCAAACGGTTCCGCATGAGCGCACGCGAATAACCCTTGTGTCCTAAAAAAATCACATATTTTAAGATCTTAAAAATATGCTTTTTCGGAGTTATTCGCGTGCGCTCATGCGGAACTGTTTGATTTTGTGAAAATTAAAAGATTTCCAAATGGTTCCGCATGAGCGCACGCGAATAACCCTTGTGTCCTAAAAAATCACATTTTTTAAGATCTTAAAAAATACACTTTTTTCGGAGTTATTCGCGTGCGCTCATGCGGAAACGTTTGATTTTGTGAAAATTAAAAGATTTCCAGATCTTAAAAAATACGCTTTTTTCGGAGTTA
Source organism: Notospermus geniculatus (assembly GCA_002633025.1). Classification (NCBI taxonomy): domain Eukaryota; kingdom Metazoa; phylum Nemertea; class Pilidiophora; order Heteronemertea; family Lineidae; genus Notospermus; species Notospermus geniculatus. The sequence goes on from NMRB01002402.1 coordinate 5,841, forward strand.
TTCGCGTGCGCTCATGCGGAACCGTTTGATTTTTTGAAAACTAAAAGATTTCCAATTGGTTCCGCATGAGCGCACGCGAATAACTCTTGTATCCTAAAAAAAAAACGCTTTCTTCGGAGTTATTCTTGTGCGCTCATGCGGCACCGTTTGATTTTTGGAAAATTAAAAGATTTTTAAGACCGTTCCGCATGAGCGCACGCGAATAACCCTTGTGTCCTAAAAAAAAATGAAAAATGTTTTTAAAGAGGATTCCTTGTTATTCTTTATTCAGCAGTTCTAGTACAAAGTAAGACTATCTTCGACAAATAACAAGTTGAAAAATCCTATTTTCTTAACATAAAGTATGTGAAATGCAAGTTTGCCATACCGGTACATCAATCGAGTGTGGTGTGGCAAGTATACATTGTGTGTATAGGCCTATACACAAGAACACTTGTCTTCGCCAAGCAACTGTTAATATGCGAATAAAGTGGATTTGTACTCATAGAAACAGTGATTGTGTCCTTCATTCCTTGACGGTTACTAGGGCCCGGCCGTATGTTGGGGTCAGACATAAATTGATATCGAAAAAAATTTGATTTAGAAATAGAATTCGAAAGGGGACAAATTTTCAGGAAAAAACTAATGTATACAAACTTATCCAGAATGACAACAAAGAAATGTTCGTACATTCTGATTGGCTGAATTTTGTGTTTACAAACACCAGCCAAATGTAGGCTAAATAAAATCCGCTATCAATTCGCTTTAAGCCTGAAGTACAAATGAAGGCAAAACCTAGCAAATCACATTTTGGTCAAAATTGAGTTACATGTAGTACTTAATAGGTTTTGTCTTATCTTATAAAGCACACAAAGTTATAAAAAAGATGCCCCAAAGCCTCAATATCATGATGGCAAAACATAGCAAGTACGATGTTTCACCATGATTATGATATTTGTTGAGACAAAACCTAGCAACTCAAATTGCCTTGCAAAAAACCTAGCAAGTCACATCTACAATCGTCCGTTCCAAAATACTTTTTGTGGAAATATTCCATAAAGGTTAAAATCTTCTGACACTTTTGTGGAGTATTACAACATGTCGCCAGATCAAGTCTTGTCGAACTGACCATAGCAGCGACTAATTTCGACTTTTGTCATTCAGTGTATGGAGGCCTTAACACTTCATAAAATTAACGCGCAATATTTAGGCGAAGGACATGTACATGTACACTAACAGTACCGGTATCGATTTATTCAGTCAAGGACTGCTTAATCCCAGAGGGATGATAATCTTTTTCATCAATTTCTTAAAATTTAAAAAAATTCGACTTGCTGGGTTTTGCCTTACTCAAGGGCTGGGTTTACCTAGAGCCACACGACGACTACTCGACACGGTACATGTACGTTGACATACGCGTGTGTTAATTAACTGACAATAGATTTTCAAATATTCCATTTTCATTGGTCCGGTCTATAAGCATGGGGTTACCGGTACGTCACGACTGTTTGAAGCTAGTGCTTCGTGTACACGTCTATCTCGTAAGTATTGATCGCCCATATGGCAAACGTTGTGGTTAGTTTGCGGTTTGCGGTCAAAAACTGCAAGCACTTGGCTAGAAGTACACAAACAAGTATTCTCCCCGTAGATTGAACCTTGATTAGGTAAGAAGTGACGCTGATAAGTTACAGAATCATTTTCTTGATTCAAGGAGAATAAACGATGATTTTGACTTTAAACCTGTTTTCAATAGAAATTCATTCCTCTTTTGGCATTGTTCACCCTTTATAATTTGTGTGAATGGGAGGTACGTTGTATGGTATTCCATTGTATGCCTACTCGAAACGCGGGCCGTTAAATAGAAATGCTGGCAAAGAGATTCTTCATGAAGCAATCGGCATTAGCTTAGTGAGAGATCCCTGTACAAAGTTACAGAATGATTTTTTAAAGACAGTCGTTTACTGTCAAAAAATGGCATGAAACCTTGATATGGGCGTACACATGGATTTACGGCCTATTGTACGGTCGTTCTAAATAAGGATAAAGAGGAAGGGCCTAGCGTTTGACGGAATGATTATTACCAGTTGTTACCGCTTGGTGTCAGCAGCGCATGGGACATCACAGCTCATTAACATTTGAGAATAATTTCCACTTCAAACGGCCGTGACGTAGGCTAGAGAGTGGAGTATAAACACGGTTCCAAGAGAACGAACATGCTTGTTCTTTCAGGCGTGTGTTTCCTCATCAAATATCATATGTTTTCTTATTTGCATCAGGAAGTGCATGAAACTGAATGGAAATAATGCCAAGAATCAAATGACCAAGACGCGAGGAAGGCCTATGTAAACTGTCGTGTTGGTGTGTCGTTTGATCTATGCGTACCGTGTCATGTCTTCCGTGTATGGACACATTGTATGTAAACCCGGCCTTAGACTTTCTCTACGCTTGGAGCATTGTACATGCAATAATTTGGTGGTATCGGCCTCCGCTCGAAGCTGTCACCTTCAACCACTGAAACACTTCGTGCCAAAGTCAGTTTCTGAACACTAGATGTCACTACCAGTTGTTGTCAACAACTGGTTGACGAACGCGCTCGATCAACCAGCCAAATGAGCAATCAGCCATGTTTCATGTTTTCCCCAAGTTGCGTGAAATACTGGTCGCTGATTGGTTGATGACAGTTTGCGCCATCTAGCGTTCAGAAACATGATTAGGCCCGTATTGAGAAATGTCCGATTTTTAACGAAAACATTACACCCTATTTACACAATGCATTCAGATTCTTCCTACTAGTCATGGAAATCACACACACTTTACACCCCATCAGGTGTAAGAATTTAGACGCCCAAAAGAAATATGACCTCTGATATACAGACAGAAATTTATTTCTTGGTCAGCAAGTTTCTGTTCAGCAAGAATGAGGCACCAGCAAACCTAATCCATGACACAGTGCTGACTATCAACCAGGTCAGAAATCTTGGAAATTCAGGCATTTCCCTGAACAATTTTTTCGTAACCACTGGTTACTTATTCCCGTTATTCCTGATCAGGATGATAAGTTTACTGCAACAGTACTGGTACCGCACTGAACCAATGATCTGCTAGGTAGGCCTAGCTAGGCTATGTAGACCAAGGCGTACCTGTGTATTCATACACAACTCTTGCTACAAGTACAAGGTTACAACAGGTTACACTAGGCCTAGTTACTCTATGTTTCATTTGGTTACGCTGGTTATGCTGGTTACATTACATTGGTTACAGGCTACTAGGCCTAGCACCAAGACATTCATACACTACCCTTGCTACAAGGTTGCAGTAGGTTACATCAGTTACTCTATGTTTCATTTGGTTACGCTGGTTACATTGGTTACACTGGTTACAGGCTATACTAGCACCAAGACATTCATACACTACCCTTGCTACAGGTTGCAGTAGGTTTACTCTATGTTTCATTTGATTACGCTGGTTACATTGGTTACACTGGTTACAGGCTACTAGCACCAAGACATTCATACACTACCCTTGGTACAGGTTGCAGTAGGTTTACTCTGTGGTTCATTTGGTTACGCTGGTTACATTGGTTACAATGGCTACAGACTACTAGCACCAAGACATTCATACACTACGCTTGCTACAAGTTTGCAGTAGGTTACATTAGTTACTCTATGTTTCATTTGGTTACTCTTGTTACGCTGGTTACATTGGTTACAGATAGCACCAAGACACATTCATACACTACCCGAGCAAAAAAGTGCATGCGCCTCACAAACAATGGCATTTCTATTGTTTGCGAGGCACATGCACTTTTTTGCTCGCCTCAAAATGGCCTGATTTTAGCGTAAGCGAAAGGCCAATGATTGACGTCATGGGTTGTGAATGACACAGTTTTTGTAACGTCAGTGTACGACGCCTGATGACGTTCAACAATCGCAAGGCATGCGCACTTGCATTTTAACCTGGTTGATGATCAGCGCCTCCTTTTGTTTGCCGGTACCCCATTAATTTCTGTTGACCAAGAGTAAAAATTTATACCACACAAAAGTTTTTTGGTACTCTTTATCATATATGTGACCAGCTCTGGCAAAACCAGATGCTTGTCGTTCAGAAGTTGAGCATAAACGAACTAAGATAACACCAGGAGAGAATGGAAGAAATAGATTCTTTCAGATTTCATAATAGACAGACAATACTGAAACTGACAAACATTTGGCCTCAACCTGCCAAGGTATCAGAGCGAGAGGCGTCTGGTTTTGCCAGAGCGGGTCAGATTTATTTATTAACAAGTTTACAGAGTGGGTGCCGCGCAAAAAGTGCATTATGGCTACCCACTCGCTACATGATGACGATTAGGCGGAACAATGAAACACAATGTAGTGAGTGATGAATATGATACATTACTGTTATGAAGTGAAAGGCCCAAAAGCTAGTGGAAGGTGAAAGAAGTAACCATGTCCTGAAGCGAAATGGTAGTGTTGAAACAATGCCATCCGACGATAAAATTGACAACACGTTCAAAAGTAAACAAGGAAATTGTCGAGCTGAGATGAATGGCGAGTGCCTCCACAAGGGATAGAAAAGGAATTTACAATCGCTATGAACAAAAGGGAAGCGGGTCAGATAGGCCCTATATATCCACAACATTTCTACCAGTGTTCCCTGGTTGTCTTAGCCACGTGAAGACGACCAGGGAACGCTGGTAGAAACGTTGTGGATATACATACATGTACAACTTGAAAAACCGAGAGGAAGCTGGGGAGGGAGGTGGGATTTTTCCTTTCTCTACCCTCTCCGGTAATAAACAAATATACCAGTGCTTTATTTATGAGCACAAGAAATGTGCAAAAGAAAAAATCATGCCGAAAATTCGACCTTGGTGGAGCAACTAATGGCCCTTGATTATGACCAAATTTTGTGCATGTCAAAAGTGAGGAAGTATTTCTTCTGCAGTTCGTCTAAGGCACTGGACATTGTCATGGGGCTATCCCATTAAACTTATCCGTGAGTCCGCCCTAAACCCAGGAGGCGTGAGAGGTGTTTGGGGCCAACGTCCCGACTTCTCAAAATACTACCATGTCAAACTCCGCGGCATACATAGGGATCAGCTGTGGTAGAAGCTTCGCTTTATCTACAGTTCCAATTGCAGTCCCTGCATATAAGACTCGGGTTCGATTCCCTGTGCAGTCCATGGTTGCAAGAGATCTACGTTGGATAGATAAGCATGGATCTGTGTTTATTTTCAAACACAGTTCCAATAGCGCGTCCCTAACCAATTCCACCCCTCACCTGGTTTCCTCATTGGGGTCATGACTGATATCCATGCGTGCAACATGTACCGGGGTATATCAGGGAGGAGAGATGAATGATGACTGAATGAGTTACTTCACCTACCGGTACTCAAATCTCATGAAAGCTTCCAATGATGAAAGGCCTTTCTGTTATATTTTCAATGCACCCCAAAAGGAGTTGCATCAATATTGAAATATAATCGAAAGACCTGAACCATCTGTAAGCTTCTCCTATATCAAGCCGATTTCACCAGGCTGCCAACCGCCTTAGGTATCCACTCAATGGCCCGAAGGAAGTTTCTGATCGACAGTGCCCAAGCCTCTGCACAGACTTAAAGTGATCCTAAACCGCCAAGCAAAAGTTGGCACCCGATCATTTTCACCGCCCACGAAAATGGAACTTCCGATTTCCGCTCCTGGCTTCTGAGCATGCGCAGTACGCTACCTTCACTGAGTTTGTCAATCGTGCAAACCGCACAGCAGACAGGATGCCGAAGCGAGAAGTGAAAAAAGGGAAAGGGCGACCTTAAAAGGTATCAAATGCCGACCAGCAGCTGTGGATTGTCCACAGACATCATCGAAGTGGCTCATAATAAAGAAAGAACTCCATTTTAAGACGATGAGGAGGTTGTTTGTATGTATGGCATCATTAACATATTGCCGGACTGCGGATCTCGCCGCCGTGCCGGTGTAACGTCAGCGAATTCTGGGGCTCCTTCCAAGAAAAGACCAACTTGCCTGGCATACCGGCTGATATTGTCATCAATGATGTCACTCGTGTCGGATTGAACACTCTTCATGCTCTTATGCGTGAATGTATCCTCTAAAACTCCCCTGAATCGAGGAGAAATCTCGACTCGGCGAACTGGTCGCATCCATGTTGTTTGGACAATCAGCTGTCACTCATTCAGAACTTGCCCAATCAGTGATCGCGTAGTAAATTCCATAGTAGTCACGTGACGTGATGATTGACAGGCGCTCATTCATACTGGCGTAGCGCGGGAAAATGAAAACGAGGCTGTCTCGCTCGCCCCGGCGGTTTAGGATCACTTTAACTGACGCACCTGTAGCCAGGGAGAAAAAATCTCCCCACCTTTGAACATTTTTAGATTTCTCTCTGGATTAATGCTCAAACTCACTTTGCACTTGGCTGAGCTGCTCTGTCGTTTCTCCAATGTTTGATTTTAAAAGAGGCTTCCTCCCTGTTTTCAGAACACCACCAAGTCCACAGGGCTTGAGGCATGCATTGCAGGGGTCTTTTCAGAGGCCCAAGGAGCACTTACATGTACCGGTATGTGATAAAGAAGGAGTACCCAAAAAATTTGTGTAGTGTATAAGCCCTTCACTGCAGTGAACAACCATATTCCCAACAAGCCAAGACAGCAGAAATTCTATTTCATCATCAGGCAATTTAAGACGCCATCCCCGTGGCATAACGCAACAGCAACTGTGCATGTTCCTAATACATGTACTTCCTAGCCCTGCAACTAGGACATGTCTCTTAAGCCCAGTCAGTAGAACGCGCGAATCAGAAACTGGGGACTCTGGTTCGAATATCCTGGTTATGGCATTTCAGTTGTTTACCCCAGTTGAGGTTCGCCAGCATTTTTCAAAACGTGGAGTCCATTAATTCCTACATGGAAGGCTGAATGGCCCACAACATTGCCCAGCAGTTGTCCGTTGATCCCAATGTTCCAACTAAACACCCGAGTCGGAAATGAAGGTTTGTAGCGGAACGGCAGGCAAACCATCTCCATTATGACGTCGGGCCGCCATACAATTCACAACAGCTCGCGACAACATCCTGTTACAGAGCTGGCTACAGAACAATCATGGATCCACAATGAACAACGGGCCCAACCATCCACTGCTCACCCAAGTAAGCCTACCGCAAAGAAATGGTGAAAAGGTCGAAGGAATGGCAAAGTTTACTGCACCTTAGCAACGTGCGCCTACAGGTCCACTCAACTAAATTCCCTTAAAGGGGCTGTTCACTTTCGGAACCATTTTCCCAACTAACTTTTCATTATGTTGCAGTTGTTTGATTTTCATGATAACTTCAGGTATAATATTTTATAATGTGAACTACATAATCATGAAAGAAAAATGTGACATCAGCTTCATTTTAAATTAGGAAAACAAAGAGCATTTGCAAAATGTGCAAAATTAGCATGAAAACAGTGAAATTATTCCCTAATGTTTGTTCTGCTGGGAGAGTAATGGTATTATTTATCATTCATCGAAAAATCATTACTAAACATATTGGTTTTGCTGAAATATTTGCATAAAATGTGTGATTTTCTTCATTTCTGGACCCCTATTTAAGTGGGGGAAGAACAGAACAGCACATCTAGGCCTGTCAGATTTGAATGGAATGGTGTGGTAAAGATTATGGTCAATATCAGTNCACATTATAAAATATTATACCTGAAGTTATCATGAAAATCAAACAACTGCAACTAAATGAAAAATTAGTTGGGAAAAATGTTCCGAAAAAGAACATGCCCTTTCACTAATAAGTGTAATGTAACGCCAAGTTATGTCTCTTATAGCAGAATTTACATATTATTCGCGTTTTTTCGAGAAATCGACACTTTTGTTTGGGGGCAAGATCGCGATGTATGCAGAATGTATAGAGCATCACAAAACTCAAAGTTTGTGTACAAAAAACCGAGGCCATGCAAAAAAACTAGAAGAATATATCACCTTTACACAACGATGTGTATCAAGATCTCCTCCCCTATTTATTTTGAACCGTATGTAATCCTTCATCACCGAGAAATAAGCAGAAAAGTCCAGAATTGCCCCGCAGCAGACGACGAGTCAGGTCGCCATTGTTTGATCCACGCATAACCGACGTGTATGGAGAGACGATGTGTGTACACATATATAGTGCACGAATGTTCAGGTAGCCTTCTTGGGACTGTTATGGATGAGTTGATAATTGGGGTCAGTGTTGATGGTGAACATAGGCCATCGCCGCATTTGGGTTATCATGTCCAGTGGGTTCAGTGTTACCGTACGGCTATTATTGCATGGTTGTCTATGGCCATGGGTTCGAGCCCGGGTGGTGGAAGAAATTTTTTCTCCATGTCTTTTCTTTTTTTACAAAGATTTTCTCTGTTTGGATGTAAGGACTTGGCCTGCTATCGATTTTCTTTCCGCTGCCCAAACCAAACATCTATTCTAATTCCCCCAGCAACTAACTGCAGTCTCATGATCTGAACGTCACTTCGTGAACCCGGGCGCCACCAGGCTTGTTTTTCTGTGTATTTTGCTAACAGATGGCAGCAAAGTTCTAGCAGACCAATGCACAGGAAAATCTACATGATTGCTGCTCGATCAATAATGACTGGGTCGGCTATATGCATTGAATTGGGCCGTAGTGACACCTATTGGTCAACTCGCTGACAGCTCCTATTGGACTGTAGCGTAGCGACACCTCTTGGTCAAATGACTGACAATGACATCTCCTATGGCGCAGACTCGACAAATTCTAAGCACCAAATATTTTGCTAAACGTAAACCTTTATTTGTTGAAACGACGTTTATATACTCAGGTTCTTTCTTACCAAGGTGAAGGTCATGTGCCTCGTTCTCACCTCGTGTGGTGCCTGCGTTTTCTCCACCTGCAAAAAACATTCGCAAGGGAGAAAACATGTGGTTACTCAGAGATATACATGTATGCTGTCGATCGCCTGCTGCAGCTGCTTCAGTCTAAACTCCTGGATCATATTCACGAAGCTCCCGTAACTTACGGGAGTGCGCAAACTATTGTCCTTTTGCGGAAAACCTATTGTTCACTATCAGCCTGACAAAGGATTTGCGTACCCTTAAAGTTACAGGAGCTTTGTGAATAAGGTCCCTGTTCTCCATATTGTCTTTAAATGGGATTTTAGATGTCATAATTCACATTAGATACGTGTATGTAATATGTGACCCGATCTATCAAAAAGTCCGCGCTTGTTGCAGGTGATCATCATTGGTCACTCAACTATTATCACTGCTGTCCACTAGTATTGTCAACTTGCAGAGACGTTCAGCTATTGTGTTGTAAGGCCGTTAACACTCACGTCGTTTGCGACTTGCACCTACTTTTGCATACAATATGTGACATGCTTTACCAATGGAAGGCGCCTGTCGCAAACGAGGAAAAGGTTAATGGCCTAACAGCACAATAGCTGTAATGTATGTCTCTGCAGGTTGACAGTGGACAGCAGTGATAATAGTTGAGTAAACTGATGACCAGTGATGATCACTTGCGACAAGCGCCGACTTTTCGGTGGAGCAGCTCACATTATGCACCAGTAATCTTTAGAAAAGGTACATGTATGCACAGAATAATTTTGCGACAAAAAGTGTGTCAGTGTCGATCGCGTAATTGTCATTCGCCCAAACCTACCCTCGAATGCTGGGTTGATGTTGGCATACATCGGCTCCATTTTGTTTGTGGAATTACTCGGCCCTGGACCACTTTGTCCCTTATTTGAACCTAAAAGGAAAAGTGCATAGTCGTGGTTAACAAAAAGTTTTTCAATGAAGACACAAGTTGTAAAGCCAAGCGTACTGGATACAACTAGTCGCCACTGAGCTACCTGGCGACTGGGAGGATCTAGCTGGAACTGGAGGCGACTGATCAGTTGCCAGAAACGGTCGAGGTACGCACCCATGCAACTCACTGGAACTCATATTTTGCCAGTCGCCACGAGTTGCACGCGTTCAACTTTCTAGCGACTACATGTAGTTATATCCAGTTTAGTTCCGTCACTTGGGCTTGCGACTGATCATTGCCAGTTTTCTGAACAAAATCTAGTCTCATCAAGTCTCAACGCCCAGGATTTACTTGAGTTGCTGCCAGTCGCAAGTGCAATGTAGGCCTACGCGGTCAGGTGACATGACAACTGATTGGATCCTCTAGTTTTACTGAGGGCCGAATTAATAGACGTTTGCTGAGCTAACCATTGGTTCCACCAACAAGATAGGCGTGCGAAAAATGTACAACTAAATTTTTCACCAAAAAAAACCGTTTTCTAAACTCTGTATAGCGCTTACTATCCATCCAAACAGGGCTTTTTGGTGGCCATTTAGTTCACTTTTCGCATGTATTTCTGGTGGAACTAATGGTTAGCTTAGCAAACGTCTATTAAGTCGGCCCCGAGTTGCTGAATTTACGATGTGCGCGCAGCGCGTACATCACCAGCGACTGATCAGATCAGTTGCTTCCAGTCGCAAGTGCGATGTCCGCCGGAGGAAGCCAACATATTATTGAAAACCAACTCCTGTGGACATTTCCTTCGTCCTTACCTGAAAAACAAGCCACGTTCCTTCTATGGAGTATGACAACTGTAACAATAACAGCCACAACCATGAGGACCATAATTATTATTGCAACGATCATCCAAACATTGGTGCCGCCTCCTCCTGTTACGCCATCTTTTACCCCCAAAGTGCCGCTTTCCCTACTTTCTGCAACTGGCATTGAACGAAACACGAGAGCTTGTCCGTCAAACACCTCCAAATACAAGACAAGGACACTGTTCACCATGGCCGACCCCTCGATCTCAAAACCTGTCTCTCCAGCTGTCTGATTCATCACTAAGTGTTCACGACACATATTGAGAACATCATGGCGACAGTATTTGATTTGAAGTGTCGTATAAGAATTTTGAAGGGGCAGCCATCTTGCCGTCATTCGAGTCCCGTGCCGCTTAACGTACGTCAATGTTGTGTTAGGAGCCACTGCAATAATTGATAAAGGTGTCATACTAGAAATTGAATACAAATCTAACTTCTTTAGACTTTCATAAAAGTCTGACTTTTCCCAATGCTTCAAGCAAAGAGAAAGTCTAACTTCAACGAAACCTTTGGCTCTATAGTCCGACCTTAACATGCGTATGGCGGATTTTAGCCTAAAGGGCAGCGCACACTAGCGATTTTTCGAGCGATTTTCCAGCTGACCGGCCTTGCGACCACAACAGCGGCTGAACATATTTTTAGTTTTTTTAGTTTTTGTTGACTCGTTTGTGACAGATACTTCCTTGGAAGATCAGTGATGTCGCGGATGACATCACTGATCGACCGCAAAGGTAATTATCGTATTATGCGTTAAGTTGGTGTAACGTTATGCGTTAGGATCAGGTGTAATATTATGCGTCAAAAAGTGTAACGTTATGCGTTAATGTAACGTTATAAGTTGTAACAAACCGTGGCTATTGCCAAAAGACGGTAGCAAAGTTCATGAGGGAGGGGCGAAAAAAATCACCATCACATTATCCCGACATGATCTGCGCTAGTTACTGGGGTTGTGACATTATTGGTCAAAATGTTGTGAGATTATCGGTAAGGAAAAGTTGTGACATTATTGGTCAAAATGTTGCGACATTATCGGTAAGGAAAAGTTGTGACATTATTAGCAAGTTGTGACATTATTGGTTGGATGAGGTGTTCATAATGTCACAATTGTGACATTATCATCGCTTGTGACATTATTGGTCGATTGTGACATTATTGGTTGTAACAGGTCCTGCTCATATGAAAATTAGCCTTATAGTTTGCACTTAATCTATAAATTGTTCACCTTTTGAGTCATTTCTCATATGAGTGGAGCTTTTTTAAAAAATGCTCATGAAAAATGTTTTAACTCCTGACCATTTTATTAATGGGGATGGCGTAATTTTTTTATCCCGACAGGTCGGCGCTGCGAGCGATGTGACCTTAGCGACGTCATTGACGTCATTTTAGGTGTTGACACGTTGCGTCATGAGAGAATGACCTGTACATTTTTCTACAGAAATAATGACACAAAAACGTTGCTATTATCGCCATCGTATCTCTTATTTTAAGAAAATGAAATGGCCAGGGCCATTGTGCTCACCTCTGTGACAAACCTCCGTGGTTAAGCGTGAAACTGTGACTCTCATGGTGAATGTTGAAGGATAAGTACAGATAAGATAAAGCTCAGCACACCAAGAAGTATTTTTATGATCTGATCAGTATTATCAGTCAATGACATACACTCAGGTGATGGCACCCAGAAGGAGTACAATTTCTGAATACAAGTAGTATTTGTGAACAAACTGCTTTCCTGTCTAGGTCACAGATCACAAAAATGCTATTTTTCAAGATGGCCACCTGGTGGCCACCCGTGACGTTCGTTGGGACTGAAATTTCAGCAGGAATGTACAGGATACTTGCATACATATTTAGACAACTTTGAAACATCGTAACATTTACTACCGATGAGATATGGCCAAAGTCAATTTTTCAAGATGGCCGCCTGGCAGCCATGTTGAAGTCCAATCGAACCGAAAATTGGCATATAAGTAGACGGTACCAAGACACATATTTTGGCACGGTTAAAACATCCTAGCTCCCACTATTTGTGAGATGTGGGTCGAAGTCCATTTTTCAAGATGGCTCCCTGGCGGCCATATTTGACGTCAAATCTGACTGAAATTTACCATATATTTATATGGTACCTAGATACATATTTTGACAACGTTAAAACATCCTACCTACTCCTATTTATAAAATGTGGGTCAAAGTCATTTTTCAAGATGGCTTCCTGGCGGCCATATTTGAAGTCCGATCGGGCTGAAATTTGGTGCATTCGTGCAGGGTGCCTAGATATATCTTCATACCAAATCGCAACACTCTATGTCAAATAGCAATGAAATGTGCCACCAAACAGTGAATTTTGAACTTTGACCTCTGTGACCTTGAAAAGTAGGTCAAATCAAAAACCCGGGATTTATGTGATGTAGTCTCATCAGAGGAACCCACCATAAAAGTTTCGTGGCTCTAGCTAACAGCGTTCAGGAGATAC
>NMRB01002402.1:18973-45182 GCA_002633025.1 Notospermus geniculatus
GGATGGCGTAATTTTTTTATCCCGACAGGTCGGCGCTGCGAGCGATGTGACCTTAGCGACGTCATTGACGTCATTTTAGGTGTTGACGTTGCGTCATGAGAGAATGACCTGTACATTTTTCTACAGGAATAATGACACAAAAACGTTGCTATTATCGCCATCGTATCTCTTATTTTAAGAAAAAAACGTAATGAGATTAAAAGAAAATTTCATCTGCTACACGATGATGTAAGTTTTACTGTCGGGTGACCAAAATAAACGGGTTATTTTCATGCCAGAAGTAAATGGAAATAACGTTAGAAAAACGACATTTTGGTCACAACGCTCGCAGCGACGCCGTGTGGTGCTAGTACAGCGCGGTCCTCATTATCCAAACAGAACATAATCTCTCACTGCATGTTGTATGATTAATCAACTAATAAAGGATTTAGAGGCAAAAAACTGTTTTGACAATACATTCTCCCTCTTCATTCTAACCTAGTTACTACTAGAGACATCTATTAGTGTTAGTTCGGCAGGTATACTGGTAAACTGACCTTTACCGTGCGAAATTATCATGGTAAAAGGAAGGGTCTCATAAGGGATGCTTCTAACAGCATGAACAGTGCTTGAGAAATCTCGCACGTGATTTCTTGAGGTTGAGGTTGGAATGCAAAATAAAACCTCAGATTACTCACCATATATGGTGACTGTAGTCTGAGCCACTGGAATGGAACCTTTCTTCACTTTACACTGGAACACGGCCTGGTTGTCCGCCCTATTGGCTGTAACCATCAAGCTGCTACGACGAATTTTGCCATTGTATTGTGCATCAGTAGCTGTAGATGATATCCCAAAAGTCAGTTCCACCCAGTTCTCTCCAAAGCTCTCTTTCTGTAGAACGTGATATCAGTCGCTAGGTTGGTGCTGTCGGTCTCACATACGATTTGAAATTGGTTTTTTTCAATGACTGGCTTCAGTTTTTTTTCTATCATCGTTATCTTGGTCGGCTTGACTGAAAATATAATCCATCATGTAATCCATCACTTCAGAGGTGTTTTGTAACGCATTTTTGCGGAGGTTACTTCTTGAGCAAAAGATCGTCAAAGATAGTTTTTCCATGTCTAAAGCCTCGCTTATGTCGCCCTACGCTGTGATAAAAACAGCGTCAACAAGTTGGTAACTTATGTCGCCACCGACAAGAAAAATACCGATCGGTCGCAACTGCCTGGAACTAGTTTATCGCCGTCTTTTGAGTGCCTATGTCGACACAGATTTCCTTTGATTTTAAGTGACGTGGTGATTAGGTCACGTGGTCACGTTAGGCCACGTGGAATGTAAAGCGAATTTCATTGGCTGTCTTCAGGATACAGTTGTCAACTAGTCGCTGAAGTTGAACATGTGCGACTTTCAGGATCTGGATATTTTTAGTTTGCAACTAGTTGGCAACTAGTTACTCTCTGACGCCCGAGAGCTTATGTCACCTAGTAGTTGTGACTAATTAGTTCCAACTACGCGCCGATTATCAGTTGCCAACTAGTTCTGACTTTACGTAAGGGCGACATAAGCGAGGCTTTATGCCACCAGTTCTATAATACTATAATAATACTAATGCCGATCTAACATGGAGCATTTTCAGTTGGACTGCTCAATATGCTTCACATTATTATTAGCCCAGCTATAGGTCTGTTCATTCCAATTTCAATTCTCTACTGCCTGGCGAGTTTTCAGTCCCGTCTCCGTCAGTCGATTTCAGCGCTCTTGGACTAACACTCACATAGACCATCTCTACCACGCAGGTAGACCTACCCCTTTTACACCTGGGTGTGGTGAAGCAACTGAGGCAAAGCGACTTGCTTAAGGTCACAAACGAGCGTGTTTGTTTCTTGGTCAGGACTGGGAATCGAACCCGGGACCCTCTGATCAGGAGTCCGTCTCGCTAACCACTAGACCATGCTGCTCCACCAAACAAATTTTAGACAATTTCAAAACGGTAAAAGGCAGAGTGCTTGCTATGCTTCACAATTGTACACTCGGCCCAGTGTGTAGGCTATCCGTCGTCCCGGTCTTCCACACACTGGCACTGTTGGGGCTCAAAAGCCGTGAACACCACTAGATGGCACTCACTGGGCTCCAGCCAATCACCACGCTTTCTCACTCGGAAATTTCGCGAAACTAAAGCGAAATGAGAAGTGCCTTGTGAGGTGCTGCCACCACGCGGTCTTCACGACTGTTAATCTCTAAAAGAGCCACACTCGTGACTAACCGAAGGGGTGAGCCCGTAGCGTCTGGCCAAGCGAGAATATGTAATTGCTGCCATACTAGGAGAAACCGCCAGTATGAGACAAAATGCAATATTCGACACTCTGTCATCTGGCCGAAGAAGACGATCCCAAAATGTCTTGACCCGCTGCTGGTCAAGAGAACTTACATAGGACGTTCACCGTTGCTGTCTTTCTGAATGTAGTATTTGATCCATAGGTAAATGTACAGATGTACTGTGCACCATTGTCCTTCCTGTTGGTGTCTAACTTGATGTCCACGCTGACATCCTTCCCTGAATTCGCTCCATTCGTCACAGTCGGAGAACCAGCCACATCGATCTCTGTAGATCCTAGTTTCTTCTTGACGGAGACACTAACTGCTGGGTTACTGCTTGATGTTGTACGACACGTTATGGTCTTAGACTCTCGCTCTCTCACAGTGATACTTGTCTCTGATAGTTGGATTCCATCGGGTGGGACTGAAGGAACAAAATCAACAGCATATTCACTGAAGGTGGAGGTTGTTGCAAGGATTTATATTTGGCGCTTCAGCAACATCTGGGGACAGATCTTCACCAATGCTCAGGTACCGGTGTACTTTCAAATCATTCGAACGATGCAGACCTGACAACTGCCATTAAAATGACACTGTGTTCCTTCCCTATCCTGCGTTAAGGGTGACCTCTATTGACAATGTTGTTCAACTACCAATTATCAACCTCGCCTCATGCACAGCAACTCTCCTCCCAGGGTATCCACCTACATATCCATTGCATTGTAATCATACATTCTCCAACATTGCGGGGAAAGGCAAAACTACGGCATTGGAGAATGGTGCAATCACCGCCAGTGGCGCCGCGGTCGACAAAAAGTGGAAATGTCGTGGCCCTTTCACTGTGACTCAGAATAGGGAAGCTAGATACCTACATGTAACGCTGTATGTCTTTGGGCTTGATCTCATTGTCAAAGCGGAATATCCAGGAACTGTAGCCTCACAATAGTACTCAGCCTGGTTGTCTTCTTTAGCCATCACCCTCTCTTGACCTTGAGTGACCTCCACTGATGTACCTCCTGACCTCTTGAAGTAGATCTTCAGGGTCGGGGTGGGCTTGCCTCCTGTTGCTGTACATGTGAATTTGTCCTTCTCTCCAACATGTGACGATGTCTTCCCAGATGATACAACCACCGAGTCTGGCTTATCTGCCATTATGAACAAACATTTTTCATTGAAACACGAGACAGCGACTGCCTTATTTTGCTTTCAAATGCGATACTTAAAGCCGGGCATTCATCGCACTTGCGACTGGAAGCAACTGATCTGATCAGTCACTGGTGATGTACGCGCTGCCAACAATCGCAAATTCAGCAACGAGGATCCAACAGTCATCATGTCAGTACATCGCAGCGACTGAATATGAAATGGCCAGGGCCATTGTGCTCACCTCTGTGACAGAGTATTAAGTGTGAGTAGCCTGGTGATACACTGAATGGTGAAGGATTAGTGCAGAAACGTAACATTTACTCCCGACGAGATATGGCGAAAGTCAAATTTCAAGATGGCCGCCTGGCAGCCATGTTGAAGTCCAATCGAACCGAAATTTGGCATATAAGGCAAAGTGGGGTAATAGTAGCCCCGGGGTAATAGTAGCCCCTAGACTGGTTTTTGATTGATATTCCAGCAATGAATGAATCAATTCAACAACCAATACATGCATGGATTATATTGTATCTGTAGTTACCATAACTAACAGAGTTAATGATTATATCACCTATTGTCTAAGAGTAATGACCATTTGAAGTACTCAAGTCAACAACTGTACAAAAATAAGAGTGGTTCAAACTTTTTACATATTAGGTTTTATAACAGTATTTTCTGAAGCCAGTGTTTGAGAGTTGGGTGAGTGAACAGGCATCAAGTGTAGAATCATCTGTAGGAAGTATTTGTTTCAACTATTCACAGAAAAAAAATTAGTAACATTTTTCTGTAGAGGGTGCATCTGGGGTAATAGTAGCCCCTTGGTTCGGGGTAATAGTAGCCCCTAGCTTTACTGGCTATATCTTTACTGAGAGGAAGAGAATGTGAAATATCTTCATTTTAGCCTTTATCCCAATCCTAATTACGTACTTTTGATGCATTTTAACCCTTTCACTGCTTATTTCAAGTTAAAACACAATAATTTACACTATCAGATACAAACTGGAATGTATAAAACAAAATATCATGGGAAAGAAGTGACTGATGGTGCTTGTTTATTTCAGCTAATGATTAAATTCTGTGAGGACTTTTGAAATTGGGGAGTTAATTTACTAAAATGGCAAGCTACTCACATACGTAAAGGACCGTGACAATTCCGAATGTGGTTGAAATAGCTCTTTTAAAACAAAACATGTGTTTTTTACTGCAAAATAACTTTGGAACAGTATCTGACAGCTACTTAAATAGTATAATTCGAAGAAGGTGCCAAACTTTGTGTTTACTGCAGGTCAGACTAGTCAAATGATTGTGCGTCGTATCTTCAAATAGGTTTGTTCCTTAAATAAAGGTAATCTTCTTTAAAATAAATATCAGATTGTTTTTTTTGTGATACAGACCTACATGTAAAACAATATTATCACTAACAAGGTCATGTTACGATAAAAAAAGATTTTATGAAAAGAAATTGAACATGTGAACATTTTTGTCCAGGGGCTACTATTACCCCACACCTACGGGGTAATAGTAGCCCCTGATTCCTACTTTTGAAATGGCTCTCAGATGCATATTTTGGGTTGCGGTGCCATGAATTTCAAGTGATGCCTTCAGAAGAAGTGCCACAATAAGATTCGGGCAGATTTTTTGGTGTCCCTCAAGAAATAACCTGTGCAGTTTACAAAATAGGTGAAAAGGGGGCTACTATTACCCCACTTTACCTTAAGTAGACGGTACCAAGACACATATTTAGGCACAGTTAAAGCATCCTAGCTCCCACTATTTATGAGGTGTGGGTCGAAGTCCATTTTTCAAGATGGCTCCCTGGCGGCCATATTTGACGTCGAATCTGACTGAAATTTACCATATATTTATATGGTACCTAGATACATATTTTGACAACGTTAAAACATCCTACCTACTCCTATTTATAAAATGTGGGTCAAAGTCCATTTTTCAAGATGGCTTCCTGGCGGCCATATTTGATGTCCGATCGGGTTGAAATTTGGTGCATTCGTGTAGGGTGCCTAGATATATCTTCACACCAAATCACAACACTCTATGTCAAATAGCAATGAAATGTGCCACCAAACAGTGAATTTTGAACTTTGACCTCTGTGACCTTGAAAAGTAGGTCAAATCAAAAACCCGCAATTTATGTGATGAAGTCTCATCAGAGGAACCCACCATAAAAGTTTCGTGGTTCTAGCTAACCGCGTTCAGGAGATACGGCCGAAAGAAGGTTTTCACAAAGCGCCCCCTACAGGCCAGACTGTACAAGCAGCAGCGGGGATAGTTTTTACCATAGGGTACCTGTACACCAAATTTCAAGTTTGTAACCCAAGCGGTTTAGAAACGTGCCACCCCTGTTAACGACGACGACGGCCGACGACGACGACGGACGACGGACGACACACCATGGGAGAAGCTCACCTCACAGAGGTCAGTGAGCTAAAAACTGGGTACAACTAGTCACTGGAAAGTTGAACATGTGCAACTCGTGGCAAAATCTCGTCAGTTCCAGCGAGTTACAACGATGCGTACATCGATCATTTCTGGCGACTAATCAGTCGCCCCCAGTTCCAGCTAGATCCTCCAGCCGCCAGGTAGCTCAGTGACGACCAGTTATATCCAGTCACAAGTACGATGTACGCCTGGGTTAAAGCCACACTGTATTCAATTCAGAAATTGCTTACGTCCTTCGACATAGTGCAAAATGTACTATGCTCTGTCTGAATACATTAGAGCTCTGCCGGCAGTTTTTTCAATGTGTGCTGAAAACTAGGCCTTGACTCTTTGAAGTATTTATCAAGCATTTTGGATACCTTCACCCGGCTAGGAGACCTCTACCTGCGTTCTCCTAACACTTTGAAAATGTGTAAATATTTTTTTTAGAAAGTCAATACAGAGCGGCTTTAATCCGTGTCTATAGTATAGTAAGCATAAAGTCATCTCTGAATTTCGCAAATTTTCGACCCCAAATGGGGTCTTCGTCAGGCACTTTCTAGTAGAGATCCCTAGCTGGAACATATTTATCATTTTGTGTGTCGTTTTTTGTGCTCTATGTTGGATATCTGTCTGTAGTATACGTACAGTAAACAGTCAGTGTCATATCACTGCTGGTCGCCACCCCTCCTGCATTTCTTGCCACACATTTATAGACCCCAGCACTCTCCTTCTTCACTTGGAAGTCATAACTTGAAGATGTCGTCAGCTTGGTATTATCCTTGTACCAGTCATATGTATCACCAGGTGGTGAGGCCACACACTTCATGTTCAGCTGTGTCCCAACCAACACTGGTCCAGAAGGAAATCCGGTGATCTGAGGTCTGCCTGGCTGTACTGAAAAGGAAAGCAACCAGTACTGAAAGTTTCCTAGCTTTAAAGGCCTGAGAAATCCAGATCATCATCAAACTCCACTTTCCGGGAAATATGGTATTACAGTTCGGCTACAATGTAGACATTTTATTTACATAAACTACTGCTAGCTTTCTACCTATCTTACACCTCCGGAGTGTGGTCAGAGCCAGGGTAGGCAAAAGCCCCGTTTACACTGAGGAATGAAATGGTCCATGGACCATGTGCTCACTGGGTTGGACATAATAGTCTAATGATAGAGGGAGGTACATATCAGTTATGAGGAATCTGGGTCAAGTCATTCCCAGGTAGGACTTTGATGATTTTTGGGTTATGCCACCTGGCGGCCATATTGGATGTCCGATCGGGCTGGAACTTCACGTGCACATAAAGGTCAACTGCAGGTGGCCACATAGCACATTGGAGCGCTTTGGGTCAAGTCGTTCCTGAGTTACAGCACTTTGATTATTTTCGGGTTACGCCACCTGGCGGCCATATTGGATGTCCGATCAGGCCGAAACTTCACATGGACATAAAGGTCATCTGCAGGGGGCCACATAGCACATTGGGGTGCTTTGGGTCAAGTCATTCCTGAGTTACAGCACTTTGATTATTTTCGGGTTACGCCACCTGGCGGCCATATTGGATGTCCGATCGGGCCGAAAGTTGGTATTTTTTAAGGTACCCCTCCAATGCATGTTTATGCAAGATATGAAGTCGCTCGGTGAAATAATGACAAACTGTGGCAGGTTCGTCACTTTTGTCGAACTTTGACCTCTGTGACCTTGAAAAGTAGGTCAAATCAAAAACCCGTTATATATGTTATGTATCCTTATTAGCTACACCTATGATAAAAATTTGGAGATGATCTAGTCATTAGTTCAGGAGTTATTGCACTTTTTGTGTTTTTGGTTTCCGCCACCTGGTGGCCAAACTGAGAGTCGAATCGGACCGAAACTTGGTGTCGTGGGTCATCTGACCTAGGGGTATATATGTACCAAGTTTCAGATCAATAGCTCCAGCGGTTACGAAACGTGCCCTGCTAACGGACAACGACGGACGACGGACGACGACGGACGACGGACGCTGCACCATCGTAATAGCTCACCCCAGTGAGCTAAAAATAACCGAGCTCGGACCGGTCCGAGCACGAATCGCCAAAAACGCAGCAAGTGTAAATGGGACAAGCGTGCAAGGAATGGTTCCAAACCGAACCATACACCGGCACCGCCAGTTGGTGGTGGTCTCGGACCGGTCCGAGCACGGGTCGGTTCGATAACACTGCTGTGTAAATGGCAACCGATCTCATCACGGTTGGTAAATTCTTTTCTGCACATGCGCGAATTATGAATGACGTCATTAGCGGGAATTTTTGCATGGACGCATCCATTTTGTTGTTGTCGTCGTTTGATATTCGTACCTCCGATCGACTGAACTGACTGGAGGGCTCGTGGCGCAGATGGATTCCCCGCCAACTTGGTTCGCTTCCATTGTGCTAATGTAAACGGGGCAGATCGCCAGATGACCAAGTGGGTCGGGACCCGCCTGAGCACGGATCGCTTTTTCCGTGACCAGTGTGAACGGCTAAAGAGACTTGGCAAAAGTCTCACGCCGAGTGGGGATCGAACCAAGGGCCTCCTGACCACCAACCAGACCCGAGACACTACACCAGGGTGGATGAATACCTGTGACTGTTATCTCGACTGGATTGCTTCCACAGGTTAGACTAGTATCTGTACATATCCAATAACCAGAATCTGAAGTCTGAGCATTAGTAACTTGAAGATTGAAGGTTCTTGATGTGGAGCTTGGCTTCCTGCAACTGCTGCTCCAGCTGTAGCGTGAGATGGTTGGAGTACGACATCCGAGGCTGTTCGCTCTTGCGACCTCATTAGCACCAGATGATGCATCGCTCCTTTTCGTCCACTGCACAGTGAATCCACTTGGATTTGGAATGTAACAGTTGACGGTGAATCTGCTTCCAACGGTAGGTTTTGATGGTGAGACAATGACGGTGTACAGAGAACCTGAAAGAGACTCAATCTGCAACTCACTCAGTACATAACTTACGAACGATAGCCTTGATAAACACATGGAAAATTGAGTCTCTCAACCATTTTGTTGTCATGTTATACATGTATATGTGAACAATCATTTCTGGGACCTTATTCACGAAGCTGTCATAATAACTTAACGGAGTGCATAAACTGTTGTTCGATTTGGGAAACCTCTTGTTCACCATCAGCATGACCAAGGATCTGCATACGGCGGTACCATTAAATTATGGGAGCTTTATGAATAAGCTCCCTGACTCCTATTTTTCGAGCCAAATTGTCAAATGTCAGCATCTACCAAAGTAGGTGCTTGTGGCAAACGAGGAAAGGGTTAACAGAATTACAACGCAACAGCTGAAATGTACGTCTCTGCAGGTTGACAAAGTGGACAGGAGTGATAATAGATGTAGGGGCCTAGTTGAGTAAACTGATGACCAATGATGACCACTTGTGACATGCACCAGCTTTTGCTGGAGCACCTCACAAATTATCTTTCGTTGAACGTACATGGTTTATAAACATACAGATCTCCCCATTCGCTGTCTCTTGTTCCGGCAGAATTACTCGCTCGGCACTTGTACTTTCCACTCACACTGGTTTCTGAATTCCTCTCCCATCCCTGGTGAAACTTATGCTTTCCCGTCACTGGATTAAAGATAAACTTCTGATTTGTACCAATGGGTCCTAGCCTCTCCCAGTCCTTTGAATACTTATACCATTTGTATGTGATTGTTCCAGCCCCAGGTTGATCTGCATCACAGACGAGTTCACGATATGATCCGATGACAGCAGGTTCAAAACCCGACAACACGGGAGTTTTAGGTGGAACTGAAAAGAAAGGAGACAAGAATTTACCTCGTTTACTGGGACACTTGTGAATGAACAGAGGTATCACAAACAAACGTCGGGAAATTCATCGTGGTCGCAACAGAGAGAGTACATTTTGTACGCATGAATCTCTCTCATGGCATTTTTATTCCCCCCTGATCTTGGAAGGTCGGGGCATTATGAATTTTTTGTGAGGGTTGGTATCTATAAGGGGAAAGTTCCTTTCGATCACCAGCACCACCGCCCGTTCAAGAGGGGACTACGGTGGCCATCTTGAATTCGGCTTCCGTTAGTTAGCTTCAGAACGTTTTGAGTGAACAACCTGAATTTTTTGTGAGGGTTTGTCTCTATGAGGGGAAGGTTCCTGTCGATGACCATCACAGCCACCCATCCAAGATGGCTGTTCAGTGTTGTGAGGGTTTGTCGCTATAAAGGGACTGGTTCCTGTCGATGGCAAGCTCTGCCGCACATCCAAGATGGCGGCTGTAATGGCTGTGTTGAATCTTTTTTCCATCAAGTATCTAATGGGAATGCTGTGAGCGATTGTCCTGAAATTTCTGTGGATTGTTTGTCTCTATGAGGGAATTAGTCCTGGGGCTGAGGGGGGTCCTGTGTGCAATCAGATGTCCCCTAATTTTGACTCTTGATCCTTGTAGGGGACCCCTAGGAGATTAAAAAAAACTTGGGTAGACATTCCAGATGTGGGGCAGAAAGGTGGAATTCAAGATGGCGTCCAAGATGGCCGCCACATCACTAAACCCACTATAACTCCCTTTATAATTGTGCTAGAGGGATAAATTTGGTGTCTTTACGTAGGTTTTGGGGGTCAAGGAATCCATTAAAAACATTTGCAGGTTTAAAAAAGCACGGGATCACAGTGAAATCCAAAATGGCCGCCAATATGGCCGCCGCGACTTTACATCTACCATATCTGGCTTCAGATTTGAGCTAGATGAATAAATTTTGAATCTTTACATAGATTTTAAGGGTCAAGGTTATCATTTACACCATTAAGACTTTAAACAAAGGAGTAGATCGATGTGTATTCCAGAGTAGTGGCTCTAATTGGTGATCATACATGTACTTGGAAGAAGGAAGAAACAGATTTCACATTAAATGGTACTTTATTCACAGTGGAAAATTAATTCTGAACACTAAAATATCATTCACAATGCAGTATATAGGCCTACAGTAGCCTATATTGAATTCTTAAGAAATATCTTGATCAGTTTGGATGAGTGGTGGACAACCCTGGCTCTAAACGTACATGTATCTCATCAGTTGCTCTGCAGCTAGTTAGTTTGCTGGAATAACCCCATTCGGATTTCTACACTGGCTGCTCTGATCATTTGTCTGGCATTTACAGAATATTCAGCAACGAACTTTCCTTACCCTACAAGGACATAATCGAGTTGCACATTTCACACAGTCACACTTTAAAGCCATTTCATCCGGCAAATCACGATGACATTTCATCGGTACAATGTGCATTCGCGAAATTAAATGCATGGCAAAATTGCACAGACACGACGAGCCCACACTGTAAGGCTAGGGGTTTCAAAAACTATACCGCACGAGTGGGATTTCCGAGGTACGTACCAGAAAACACGATTGGTGATCTTTTGCTTGGAACCCCCGAGACAGCTTATTATTTTATTGCACCCCCCTTACCTACGCCTTTAATGTAGGCTGAACACTGCAAAATAACTTTTCATTGACTTCGACTTCCTGACTTTTCAAGCAATCATCTTTTTGTAAATCAACTTCTTGACAACCCGTGCCCTCCTCAAAATAGGCACTACTGCACCATTAGGTTTTCAACCAAATATTCAGTGATTGGTGGATGCAGAAATGAAAGTGCTGTTGAAGGCGCAGCGACATGTTCACATTCAAGGAGTGGATTTTCTAGTATGAAGATTCGCATTTTGGCCCCTCTCAACTCTGACCCTTTCAACACCCCTGGAATGCAAACGAAAGGGTTCAAGGACCTAACATTTGGTTTGGGATTTTCTGGCTGGGCCACCACCTTCCTCTACTAAAATTCGAAGCCAATCGGTGTCCCTCATACTGGATAGTTCCGCCACTACCGCTCAGAGTGTATGAAATCGCCATCACTGGGAGCGGATATCAGGGGGCAGATTCCTGGCCAAGTTCACGCCGATTACTCATTTTCTGTGGGTATAAAGCACAGTGATCACATTGGACTATCAAAAAAAAGTCAATTAGGGGTGTCTTTAGTGCTTTTCTGAGGGGCCTGGATTGAAGCAATATGAAAATTCACAGTGACAGCTCGCCCTTAACATTTCAGAGGAAGAGCATCGGTGGATATGTGCTGGACGGGAGTTACACATTTTTTTCAAGGCATAAGCTCACAGTCCGCGCTACAAGTGAAAACATGTTCCTGATTTACACCCCGCCAAAAAAAACCTACAGTAACGAATTTACTAAAGTGATATTTCACACATGTCTCTATTACCCTCAAACGTATCCTTCGTTTAGTATCAAGTACCTTACAACCATTAAGATTAGTAACAACCGGCGTACTTCTCTTACATTTGGGATGAATTTCGTGTACATCGAACACGTCAGAAAAAAATGTGATTCAATTGTAGCAATAAACTTGATTACAAAAGTGAAAACACGGATTTTGATGACCGAAACTCCATGTTCCTCTAAACCCTACCGGTACACTCTATATAATATTTTTGGCCAGAAAACTATGTATCGCGAAGATGAAATGCTAGTTTTCGTACGGCTGAAGTGTGTTTACAGCAAAACGCGGCACATTGTGCTTGTCAGGCTACGTTCAAGTCGCTGGAATGGGGCGTCCTCGTTATATATCAGGGAAAGGTTAGCAATGGTATCATATCCTCAAATGAATGGACGCGTCCTTATTCTTATGGAGTAGCATTCAAAACATTTGACATCGTAGCGGTGCATTATGTCCTACTCAACAAACGTAAGCACGGGGTGTTTATATACAGGTGGAATGAAAGCTACAAAATCCGTCACAATATCCATCCTTCATGTGAAAAGCCATATTGGCGAAAAACACACTTCGATTTATCATATGAAGTTGCTAACGATCGATTTTTCTTTGTTGTGACAGATATAAACAAGAAATACTACTGGGTCAGTTTCCGCCCACCACGTCGTAAGAGTGATGACCACTGTGTGACAAAGCTTCACGGATTCCACAAGCCCGTCTGTGCTTTTCAGCTCAGTCAAAATGGAATCATCTTTACGCTTTCAAGGGCCAGTCACCATAAACAAATATTACATTCCTATAGACTGGTTTCAAGACAATGCTAAACGAGATGCTTCTGCAATGAAAAAAAACACTTTCTGATTCCGCGTGTACAAGGAAGAATCTCCGAAGGAACAAGAGGCCCATGGGCCTTGCGCTCAGCTGACTATGACCTGCCAACTCAACAGGCTGAAAGAGGGGAAACGAAGTACGAATAGTATGCCTTTTTAATAGTTAGCAAGCAAAGCGTTCCTCGTGGAAATCAGTTCAGTGGAAAGGGGTTAATATCACTGCGTGAATCGAAAAAGATATTTTATCAGACCACTTGGGTAGGAAGGGGTTACCGTAATATCTCTTGGTGAATCGAGATAGATGTTGTATTACACCTATTGGGTGGGAAGGGGTTAATATCACTTCATCAATCGAAAAAGATATCTTATCAGGCCACTTGGGTAGAAAGGGGTTAACATCGCTTATTGAATCGAGATAGATATCGTATTACACTCATTGGGTGGGAGTGGGTTAATATCACTTCATGAATCCAAAAAAATATCTCATCAGACCACTTGGGTAGGAAGGGGTTAATATCTCTGGATGGCGTATTACACCCATTGGGTGGGAAGGGGTTAATATATGACTTCATGAATTGAGATGATACATGTTGTATCATATCAGAGCCATTTTGTGGTTAGGGGTTTAAATATATTACTTATGAATTGAGATAGCTATCATTATCATTATGAGACCTACTGGGTCACAGGTGAGGAATGGTTAATACCAGATAATAGGCCTGCAACTCGTGGTGAATCGCGATAGATCTTAATGACACCCACACGGTGGTAAGGGGTTAATGGATGGGAACCGGTCCATAATTAATAAAACCTTGCCAGGCGTAGTTCCTTGCTATGACATTGAATATCAACATACATGAATATCAACATAATGTATAAACAGGGTAAAGCTACTCGGTTGCCTGGATGCCCGCCCACTGTTTAGTGAGACCACAACACTAGTTCATGCCATGAATCATGGTGGTGAGGTTGATCATGCATGCTCCACTAGGCCTACTAGACTGTTCAAATCTACCTATTTCAATGATCTAAGTTACCAATTAGGCATTGAGACTGTTAGCCCACTTAAAAAAATGAGTTTAAGTATGTGACCTTACCTGATGAAAGATAGTCATGATATAACAGCACGTTGAACTTCTCAAGTGATGAAAAGCACAGTCATGACAGTGGCCATGTTGAACATAGTATCGCCGAATCGGTTAATGTCGTCCTGGGTATAACAGAAATATACCCAGGTTCAATATCGTCCTACAAAACTATACCCTGGGTATAGTTGGATCTACAAAAGTATACCGAGGATTGGATACGGCACCTGAAGACGAGATTGTGCTTGCAAATGCCACATGTATGACCATGCACAAGCCAATTTCCTCCGCAAGGTGACGCCTCCACGATGTTCTGGCTTACACCTTTGCCACCAAGCTAAATTATTCCGCAGCGTGGAACTATTAACGAGTGACGTCATACAAGATGGCCGCGTCCATGGAACGCTCGACTATGTCAACTCCTGTGAAAAAAATCACGTTTAAATGCTTTGTTTGCCTTTCGACGACATGTTCCACGACATTCGCACTTCGCGGACCAAAGTGCACGTCACAAAATTTTGTGGACAAGTTGAAAGACATTGTTGGGGGAGGAAATTCGGTTATTATAGATGATTTGGTAACATTGGACACTGACACGCTACCTGGTGCACATCATGTACATGTGTGTAGGGCTTGTTTTGGCCGTGTTCTGAGGGGCCATGAGTTGTTGTCAAGCTTAACAAATAATGTTAAAGAGTACACCGCCGCCGCTGGGGTGAGGGTGAAAAGGATGGCACATTTCAGCCCCTCGCCCCTAAAAGAATTGGCATCAAATGCAGTACGCCTACCACTACTACTACCACCTGCCATGCCTGCAGGTTCTACTAGGCCAAGTCCAAGTGCTGCTGGGCCTGGTGGTGGTAGGCCTACTGCCAGCAAGTCACGGAGGAAACTACTAGACGTTCACCTGCAGCCAAACGACATGGGTCCCATCAACATCAATGTTGAACATTCTTATGCGCAGCCAATTGATGAAAGTAGAAAACTGCTTCAGGAGTTGAAGAGAGAGACGGAGTCAATACTCCAGAATGCTGGTCTTTTTAGTGATCGTTTTAGTTTAAAAGAAGTTAAAATTGAACCACATGCGACTGACCTTTTGGTTCTTGCCCTCAGGGCTGGAAATATGGAACTTTTTAAAAATTTAATGTCGAATAATCAAGATTTGGTGAATATAGCCATGAGAATTGTGTTACAGGAACTGGAAACAATGACAGACAAATTACAGGCTAAAAGTGGGGATCTTGTGTCACTGCTGACCAAGAATGCACCTGTTGCAGCCCTGGACAGAGATGCGGACCACTTGGTCTTTGATGTCATCAAAGAAATGAATGACAAGTAAGTTTTTTTTTTGTTTTCCATGCATTGTAGTCCAAGTCTTTCATTGTTGAATTCACTCATAAACCAAGCACTGGTACAGGTCAGTGAAGTTCCTTCTACATTGAGTGATGGTATTGTTTAAATTGCATTTCAGGTTGCCTTTCCTCCTGGATATTTTCGTGACAATTATAGGCGGAGGAAAGAAGGCGGTGACAGTGAATTATGCTGGCTCTATCAGCTCGTGCTACAGCATACTCATGAGTTCCAGAAATAGGATGCTATCTGCCTGGAGACGGCTAATGTCGATTGTTGGGATTCGAGCCAACATCAAAGACAGAGTAAGTTTAACATCATCTATTTACCACCCGGTACAAAGTACCGGGTGATCATCATGCTGACATTCATGAATTAGGTGCCATAACTATATTTCCTAACCTATAGTGTGTTGATTGTGACCTATTTTCTTTTTACTACAGGGTATGATTTCTTTCAACCATCTTGGGATAACCCAGAGTACAAGCTCGAAGATTCGTATTTTAGATGAGGCTGGAGATGAGACGGAAAGAGTGATTGTAGAAGAACTTAAACACAATCAACTTGTTAAGCTAACTGGGGACAATCTTGACATACGCGTCAAGACCAGCAAACAGTCAACAGAGAGGCACCATCAAAGCCTACATTATTTCGTGACTAATATTATATTTAGTCGGGTTGCGACTCCAGATATTAGCAATGTACCTGTGGCATTTGAAAATGCCTCAGTGACACCATCATCACTTCTGATTCATGGAGAATACAAAGAAAGACTGAAAACTGCTTACATGATTTTGCTTGGGCGGATTACTTCTGGGATTCCAGCTTTTGCCTGGATGAAATCCATCATTCCAGTGCACCTGGAGCATCCATATTCTAACAAGATGTCAAAGAAATCGGCGGTATATCCTCTCCCACTTCAATTCAAGAATGAGGCAAGGCATGATGAATGTATGGATATCTTGGATGAGTACGAGAAGAAACTGATTAAGTACTACACAGAAGCAACAGGTTAGTATCATCAGCAGTGTCAGACATGTCAGATCAATGCAATCTGTATGCAGTAGTGAATGTGAACCCTGTTCCCCTCTGGTCAGTGGTCGATGCCTGTTCACCAAAGTGATGTTTACCTGTATGTGGAATTGGCAATCGAATTTATTCTATTCTGAGAGTGATACCTTGTCTCCTTTTATTCATTCTCAGGTGATGCTGAAGTCCTGCACCGCCTGAAAGTGCCAGTTGGTGGGGACCAGCTCACTCGTGTCCGTTTCAAGGAAGCAAAGGACCTGCGAAGTCTTTCACCTGATCCCGTTAGACGGTATGATGACTTGGAGCCATTTATAATTGAACTTTGGCATTTGAAACAAGATCTGCTTGAAGTAAGTCTATTATGACTTCTTTTCAATTCATTTATCTACATTTATTTCGAAATGAAATTGAAAAGGTGTATTTTCGCACCACATAAATCAGATTTTTGCTTACAACAGAGGAGAGAAATTGTAACAAAGTCACTGCCGCGTCTTTCTTTACCCCATGGTGATTGGAATGTTCTGTTTGGGAAGCAAATATTTACCGGTACTTTTGTCTGTATCTGTGGTCCTTCTAATTTCAGAAGTGCTATAAACTTCTCTACAAAAAGGAGTCATTGCGGCAGGAAGGGACATTGTATTACTTCAAATCGCGTCTGAGTCGAACTGATGCCAATGGTAATGTTAAAAGTGCAATGAAGGCCCATCACCAACTGCTGATGGATGTCGGCCAAGAGCTCATTCGGGAACAAGTGATGGAATACTTTGGAATTGAAGATGAGGATTCAAAGCCGACGAAAAATGTGCCAGAAGGTGATGTTAGCAGTTTGGATGCTGTTGGCAAATACTCGACAATGGAGACCATGATGCAGGGATTCATGGAGTATTATGGTTATGGTGAATTCTCACTTTCTAACTTTGAGCCGAAACCTGTTCTACCAGACGCACAACCTATCATACACGAAGTGTTGGGTAAAACTCCAGATGGAAATTTGATCGTGAAGGTGCACACACCAGCTCGTCCTCAACCTGATCAGTTGTTGAATTACTGTTCAAATCTCTGCCACTGGGTCCTCCAACTGATGGAGTTAGACGATACTGCACACGAAGGTGACTTGACTCGAATTGTACCAAACTGCATGTCGAGTATTCCTTTTTTCTTCTCCCATTCACGCCTCAGCAAGTATTTTGTTGAGTGCATTGACTATGTACTTAAAGTTGAGAAAACACTGTCACCGCTACAGAAAATGCGTGTGCTTGAGGGCTCATTTGTGAATAACCATGGAGGAGTTGGAAAGAACGTTGAAGCTGATTTGCGACAAGAGCATTCTGTCCGGAACCAGAAGGAAGCCATCAGACAACTTGGGGCAAATAAGACTGAAAAGACTGTATTGCGTGCCACAAGAGCAGCAGACACAGTGAATCGAATCACTGAGAAATTTGACTCGTCGATCAATATCCACCCAGAATTGGGCAGACATGCATCTAGCACCATGTCTCGAAATGATAAGGATATCCAAATTATCAGGAAGTGTTTTCGGCATGAAAGGCCCTTTCGATTTACTCCAGGGCGTGTCTGCACAGGATTTGCCGGTATCACAAGCACACCATTTGAGAAGATAGACTTGAAGGACATGACAACCCGCATGGAGCATATCATTGCCCGTTTGCTTAATGGTGAAAGACCAGATTTGCCCGAGGAGCAGTCAGACAGTGATGGTGGAAGTGACTCGACTGATGTGATTCAGAACCTGCCTGCCAGTCTGTAAACTTGGGAAGGGGTCAACCATTAGAACGTAATGTACATGGGGGGGGGGGTAGAGTGGCTATGAAAGGATTTGTGACTGTTAAACCATTGAATCAAAGGTTTGCCCAAGGCCACTTTATGCTTGGTCTGATTCAGTGACTTCTTTGGTCAACTGTCTGAAGGTATGGACAAAGGTTATGATTATCACAGCTTCAGAGATGGGATGTGATACAGTGTACATGTAGCTGTGGCATGTTATATATCTGGACACAGACATGCATATGTACACGTACCGGTAGATACAGCATTCTCTACCTTTTCTATTTGTACGTACAGGTTGTGATATAATTTTGTATTTCAACGACTTCGAAGTGTTGGTGAATTGGTTTTGAGGTTTATTGCACCATGTAATTGTAATGTGGTGATTAAAAAATCAATAGATTGATAGCTCATAATCATTTAACAAATCAACAGATTTATAATGAATTACCAAAATTAACAAATCAATAGACTGATACCTCATAATCATTTAACAAATCAACAGATTCAAACAGTCCTAACAATGTGCATGTGAGACTCAAATATTGATACTCTTCTAAAAACATGTACCAGTACATGTCGTTAAAGTTAAAGTTAA
This sequence comes from Notospermus geniculatus, assembly GCA_002633025.1. NCBI lineage: Eukaryota > Metazoa > Nemertea > Pilidiophora > Heteronemertea > Lineidae > Notospermus > Notospermus geniculatus. Next base: position 37,810 of record NMRB01002402.1, read on the forward strand.
AGTTTGGGTTTATAGTCTGATATCAACAACAGTAGAGGTGTCATCCGACTTCACACTTTAACCCCAGTCTATCCTGAAACCTTTCAGTAGAACTCAGATGAGCTGCTCATTCAGCGCTACAATCTGAGCATTTCCGACCGGTACCCATTTATACACCTGGGTGGAGAGAGGCCAGTAAGGCAAAGAGACCTGCCCAAAGTCTCACGCCAGCAGCGGGATTCGAACCCGGGATCCTCTGACCGCTAGCCGGAGGCCCGAACCACTACACCACCATGGCTCCCTGTGTTCACAGGGGCCGTTGTCAAAATCGCCAGAGTTGTGACCCTACTCATGAAATGATAATTCTGTGGAAAATTCTTCCTCTAAACCAGACAGAGAGCAAGTGCTGCAGCAACATGTTGTTTTACAGTGTGAGCAACAGTGACAGCCATCAATGTCTGATTTTGTGAAACCAAAGGTTGAGAGCATTTGAACTCTCAGACATCCCTCTGTGTTTCTGCAATAGTCAATGATGTCACTCTTAATGCCTGGCAAGTTTTTTGCAATGTCATTGTTACTGTAGAACAATATTGCAGTTGAAGGTTGCCCACGCCTTCCCGCTCTACTTATTTCTTGTAAGTATTGGGATAAACTACGTGGTGGTCTTGCATGGATTATTCGTGTTACATTTTCAGGATCAAAACCCATGCCAGAAACTGATGTGGAAAGCACTAGGCGTATCCTAGGTTCCCATTTCTTCAGTTCAGAAGTTGTGACCTTCATCACCTCTGGGTCTTGGTTGGAAAAAATTGCCGAGTACAATGCTGTGTGGATATCCTGATTTCCCATGAGCCTCCTCAGATAAGAAACTGCCTGGCTCATGTATGACATTGGCATATACATAATGGTCACTGGGTATTTTTCCTTCAGTTTTAATAACTTGTCACATTCTGGTTTAAACACATTCTCATATTTAGCTGCAGAATCCGCTGAAACAATCTTTGGCTGTTTTTCAAGAAAGATGTTTTTTCGATCTGGCGTTTCCTGAATGATGTGAGGTTTTGTTTGTCCGAGCATGCTTGGCAGTTTCTTCAGTAGTTCAACGGTTAATGTTCCACTCAGTCCTATGATGGGGACGTTACTGAAGATGGCTGCCAGCGTATGTAACCTTGAAAAAGCAGTGCGGAAATCCTTTCCCCTGAAATGCAAATCTAATGTGTCACAAATATTTTCTATTAAAAATAAAAATTTTGGTCTGTTGTGCATTGAGTTGAATTTCTTACTTTCATCTGTTTTAGCTTCCTGGAGGTGGAGATGAAAAATGGATTATGAAAGGACAATCAAAAGTGGTAACAGTTTTCACTGTTAGACACAAGGATCCCTTTTATCACCAGCTGACAAAAAGGCAAACTCACCACTGCTCAATTATGTGGCATTCATCAATAACCAAAGCCACAACATGATCTTGGAGTTTTTGGTTATTAGTAAGTCTGTGACCCTGTTCGGTGTTCAATAAAGCCTCTGGATGACATAAAATTACTTCAAATTTCCCTTCAATGATATCATCAAGTGAGGATTCAGAATGGAACTCATATTGAATATCAACATCTTGTCCTTGGTCTGTGTGTTCATGATCATCCTCTCCTTCACAAAAAATGTCCACCTTTCCCTTTATATCTAGCTTACATGCTGGGATATTGTGTTTCTTCAACGACCGAAGCTGGTCCTCCTGGATTATATTCAGTGGGGAAATAACCAGGACACTGGGTCTCTCAACACCATTCTTCCTTCCCAAAATTGACGGTAGCAGGTGATAAATAATACTTTTCCCATAGCCCACAGGTAAATTGATAATCATATCTTTCTTCTCCCGTGCTATGAAGTTTAAGCTTTCCACCTGTCTTGGTTTTAATGCGAAGTTTTCATCGTCTCTTGTGTATTTGTCAACGGCTTCCTTCACGTGTACATCAATGACGTCCATTTTGACAGAACAAACCCACGTGCTCTTGTTTACAAACAATATGTCACGTGTCCAACAAAAGGCACAATCGCTCACAATCGGAACATTCTGATTGGTTGCTGGCCGGTTTACACGGCCATGAATAGTGTCCTTGCACGGAAAAATAGTGCGCCATTTGGAACACGATAAATTGCTAAATATATTGGTTCTGATCAAAATTCGTTTTTAAATAGACATGTTTTACGTTATCAAGTTAATTTGACGAAAATTAAAGTGATTTTAAGCGTTATAAATATGACCTGCGCTAAAGCGCAGGGTGATGAGGGTGCTTGGTGGCAAAGGTGTAAGCCTGGCGTCACCGTGCGGAGGAAATTGCTACGGGGTCTGCAGCAAAATGGTCGATCAGACATCCTTTCAAAAGCTGCTCTAGTTTCGCTTTGTTTGCTGCAGATGGCCAGAACTAGGTAATTTGCTTTCTGGTGTGATATTGCTGTACAAGACTGGGGGTTTCTGTGTTCGTCTGAGTCTTTCGCTGTCTTTCACAGATCCTTCCATGTACGAATCGAAGACAAAGTCGATGCGGGAAGCATTTTTACAGACACCAAGAATCATGCTCAGAAATTGATTGCACAGTTCTCAGAAGGTACTCATGGAGGAAGTTTTCAGCTTTCGCACATACGCCATAACATCGACAATGTACCCGGTAGTCATATCCTTCCAATGGGTCGGAGCTATGTAGTCATCTGCTGTGATGTTGGATTCAAGTTCTTTCATAAGTTCATGCTTTGTTGGTTTTTTTCATGAGTCCATCCTCATCGTTAAATAGGTAACTAGTTGGCACCAAATCATACGTGAAAACCTCGTGGGCATCATACCCACGGACCCTGGCAATATCCAGTTGCTTCTGGGCCACACCTAATTCCTTCTTGCCCTGTTTCTGTTTCGTTTTTGGGCCTGATGCTTTCCTTCCCTCGGCACTTACGAATGTCTTTACATTGTTCCTGTGGATTGTATCACTCAGTCGTTTTGTCTTCTCTACCAGGCGCTCCTTTCTAAACTTGTTGTATAAATTCAGACCGGTCTCTTGAACAGACAATAAACTCTCCTGAATTTCGTCCGGCAGGATGGCTCTCGTGAGAATATTATGCAGTTTCCGTTCAGTTGTTTCCTTCACCTCGAATGGATTTTCATACATCAGGATGTAGGCCATCATCTTTTCCACTTTTCTTTCATTTTCCTGTGTTTGGCGACGACTGAATGAGTGATTGACAGTAAGTTCTGTATTATTCAGTTGTACACAAGTGACTTCACGAAAGGTTTGATTTACCGCCGTCAATTCATGGTGAATAATGTTCCATCTTATCACGAATTCCTTCCTCTTCGTACTGCCAATGATTCCGCCACTTGTTTTAGATGAGCGGTTGATGGTTTGTTCAAGACACATATCGGCAGCAACAGCTGAGAAAGGAATAGAATATCGTTTCACTACAAAACGTCCCGCCATAAAATTGTCATGGACCTCTGGTGCAGTTTCTGGCAGCTTCTTCATGTCCTCCAGGTAGAGGGAACACCACCGCAGATAGTACCACTTCCACGAAGGTACTTTCCTATGCAACCGAGGTAAATCTTAAGTAAATGAAATGAACCTAGGCAAAGAGTCAAGTTCTTGAATTCTTCTTGGCGCCACATCATAATTTCTCGTGCGATTCTGTATACCCCTTCATCGCATGCGATAGCTAAGTGGTTTTGACCAAGCTGTCCCAAGACATTCTGAAAGTTTTTAAGGGCGGTATATACTGTGCTGTATTCTGTCACCGGGTGTGGCAGAATTGGCAGAAAGCCGACAGTTCTTTCAGGAAGTTTCTCGTCTGTGACAACTGAGTTGAAAGCACTCCAGCATGGCATTTGTTGTTCATCGCAGTCCTGTTTGATGACCCCTTCTTCTATTTGTGATAAATTCATCCGGCCTAGTGACCACGCAAGATCCTTGCCTGCATTGCTACTTCCTTCCCTCTCTGTCGAAGAAACTGCATAGTCACTGGATACATCTCCCTTCTTTGCTGGTTTGAAGAAATCCTTTCGCTCTTGACATGTTAGTGTCTTCCTAAATGACTTTGGACCGTGAACTACACCAGTTTCCGAAATTCGTGGCTTTCGTTCAACACTGTCGGATTTGTCCTGATATAAAACTGACACAGTATCGTGAGTGCCACCAAGGCCCGATAATGTCGCCTCCTCGTGATCAAAATTATCGAATGCGGCAGTCGTAAATTTCTCTGGATTTAGGTGGCTTGGCAAAGGAACATCATCAATTCCATTTGTGCCACATGTAACTAAATCTGCCAAATCATTCTGATAGCGGAGAATTTCATCGTAGCTTACAGATATTCCTAAATGATTCAGAGAGGAGATGAGCGTTTTGCTCTTGCATGTTGCATGGATTGCTTCTGCGCACATCAGATGGAGCGGTGTCCTGCGTCTACCATTATGGACCATGAAGTACAGAACCTGGAAAACCGACTTTAATTTCCTGAGTTTTGCTGAATCAGCACTGCCTTTATCACTAGTTTCTTCATCATCGTCATCATCGCTCAATGGAAAATTGTTACTGTTAGCCACAGTACCTTCAAGATCATTTCTATCACAATTTAGTAATGCACTCAGAAATGTTAGTACCTCTTCTGGGATTTTCATGTTATCCCAGGAGTCGCGTAGGTCAGCGGAATCACAGAACTTGACTTGCAAGTCAAAATCAAAGTCCAAAAGGGCATGCCTGACAGCTGATGCGCATTGAATGATGGGGTTACTTGAACGAATGACATCAGCCAGGTCTGCTGGGCTGGCGTTTAAAAACACCATGTCACACTTGTTTGCTTCCGTAGGCCTTGAAATGGTCAAGTCTTGGCCGTAGTGATTTTCAAGAAAGAGTCGAATGTCTCTGTTCGAAAACGTTTCCTGCGAATCGCTTAAGCCATTAACATGGTCACGTAGGTCACTTAAGGCAAAACCTTGTCCATCTCTCAATGCTGAATCAAATTTCTCTAATAACTTTGCAAATAGTTTATTTTTTGCTGAACTGTACGATGGTGCATCACATTTATTTTTTGCACGGTCGTACCTGATGAGATAATTTCGGATACAGTTTTTGTGACAGAATATATCTGACCCAAAGACGGAGTGAACATCTTGTAGGTCACTTGTCCGGTAGTACACTTCATCTTGAAAGAATACCACGGCCTTTAGGAACTTCTCTGCGCGTATATCTTCACAAATCCTAAATTTCTGCCTCTCTCCTTTTAGCTTCACATTGCCACAGACGGTGCATTTCAGTTCAGAAGCCGGTGTATCAGTAGATGGAGGAGCTCGTGGTGCAATTGTGGCTCTGGTTGATCGCCTTACAGATTGTTCTGGTATCATTTCAGCTCCTTCAGACTCATCCGCTGCTTTGGGCGGTTCTTCTTCTAATTTATTCAGTGTTTTTTTGAGTGTATACGACTTATAACATTTGTTATTCACATGATAGACAAACTGTTCATGATCGACTTGCTCCAACCTCCATGCAACCAAGTCGTTCCGTATTTTAGCAGCCTCTATTATTTTCTTCTGTGACTCTGGATTGCTGCACGTTGATTCATTGGTGTCAGTCTGACATATAATGCACTTCTTTATGTCGACATCACAGAATTCTGAGCGACGCCTCTTCAGTGGAATCCCTTCCACTTCATTCGATGCCTACAATTGAGAGGGGTCATATACTAGTCACGGCCCACGGGCCTAATAATGGATACACCAAAAATAGATATTTTTCATGCCACTTATTTGGGCAACTATCAGCCTGGGGAATCTCATTACAAGCAGCCATGTTCTTTTATAATGCTTCATAGATTCCTCAGATGGGCCTACACCTCAGCATTTTACACAGATGTCTAGGCTTTTTCATGGTTTATGGCTATTTACAGACACAATACCTACCATTTTCAAATACCAACAAGTGCCTAATTTGTGGGTTGTAGGAGCATCCACTCAGTGGAAAGGCTTAAATTGCTGCCATCTCATGGCTATGTGTGTTTCACCTGTGGTGTTTTTCATGAATGGATTAAGGCAGTTATACCAATGAGAGTTACCTTGTTAGCTCCAGTGAGGTCAGCACCGTCTAATCTGCTGTATCCATGACTTATCCAAACAGCTTAAAAGGTTGATCTGTTAAAGAAGAAATAGGACTGCACACCCAATTCGACCTCTAAGACACTCTACCTTATTTATTTGCGTCATTTTACAAATTGCCTGATGATCAATTACGGCCCCCGTACTGGAAATCACCATGATCCATTCTTTTATTTTGGAGTTTGGTTGGTCTAAATGAAATTCTTGACCCCTAAAACCCCTGTAAAGACACCAGATTTATTCATCCAGCTCAAACCTGAAGTCAGGTATGGTTGATGAAAGGCGCGGCGGCCATATTGGCGGCCATATTGGATTTCTCTGTGATCCCGTGCTTTTTTAAACCTGCAAATGTTTTTAATGGATTCCTTGACCCCCAAAACCTACGTAAAGACACCAAATTCATCCCTCTAGCACAATTATAAAGGGAGTTTAGTGATAGTGGGTTTAGTGATGTGGCGGCCATCTTGGACGTCATCTTGAATTCCACCTTTCTGCCCCACATCTGGAATGTCTACCCAAGTTTTTTTTAATCTCCTAGGGGTCCCCTACAAGGATCAAGAGTCAAAATTAGGGGACATCTGATTGCACACAGGACCCCCCTCAGCCCCAGGACTAAATGTTCCTTTCGATGACCAGGACCACAGCACGTCCAAGATGGCAGCTATGATGCTATGATTCATAGCTTTAGACGACGGATCGAGGGTGTTGGAAAGCAACTTAGAATCCTTGGTAAAAGGTACATGTACATGTAAGTTCCGAAATCGTTGGGTACTCGGAACGCCTGCCAAGGTTATGATCTCAAACATGCACGAAGAAGACAGGTCAGTCGGCAGTGAAAAAAGGACAGACTTACCTTGGAGATGGACATGGGACACGAACGTCATGAATGTCACCAAAACATGTATCCCGAATGGCCAAACGTCAGCCATAGTTGTGCCCGTTTTGATGTTGATATGACCAGGGTAGGCTGCATATTTGTTATATATATTTTACTGAATGCAAAAGTAGGTCGTACTTTGTAAGGTGTTCATATTGCGAAAAGAAACAAGGAAGTTTTGGAAATCCAGAAAAAAACTGTTGTGTCTTGAGTTGTTAATCGAGTGACTGTATGACAGGTGTATATGTCAAACAGTACACATGGAATAACTAGAGCAATGTCAATGGGGAGCCCATCGCATATCTCCCGCTTTTCAATAATAATAATAATAATGTGTAGGCTTATAGTGCCTTTTACATTTAAGCGTCAAAGCACTTCACAATTATAACCCCC
>NMRB01002402.1:52029-93392 GCA_002633025.1 Notospermus geniculatus
ATTTTTTCCTCTACCAATTCCAACTAAAATTTGTATTTTAGCATCATATGGTCTTAAATCAAATGAAAAAATACTTCTGTTCAAACCTACGTTTTGTAATTGAATTTTGAATTCCTTGTTGAATATTGGTAATGTATAAAATCCATCTGGTAGAATAACATGTTTTCCTTGTTGAGATTCATAAACAACATATCTATTATTATTTTGGTCTTCTGAAATATTATGAAATGTACAAGGTATTCCTGTATAAGTAATTCTGATATTTTCTACATTTTCTACTTCTTCATCTAATTGTACTGTTAAATCATTTGCATCTTGACCAGGGTAATCTTTTGAATTTATCATTAGTATTTTATCCATTTATATTACGTAAATCTATGAAATTAGTATCTGGGAAGTGTGAATTTTACCTTTCGAAACGGATCAAGTCAGTTATGACACATTAAGCTCGGGCATGCGCGTGACGGAAATCTTCCTCTTCCATCCAGATCCTTTCAATTCCCTATTACTTACAGTTCTGTAGGACGACATTGAACCTGGGTATATTTCTGTTATACCCAGGACGACATTAACCGATTCGGCCATAGTATCAGTCCAGTCTCAGTGTTACCACTGGCTACATATACAGTACCTGGCACAATTGACCTCCCTAAATCCGCGTACCTTCCCCGTACGTGACGAGGAAGGTAGGCTTCAGTTCATCGCGTATGGTATGGGTACGTCACGCGTCTCTGTTGCGTGACGTCGGGTGAATGACGTTGCGTCTTCACTGCATGCCTTCCATGACGCTGCGCCACGTCCTCGGAAGATACGAGGACGGTAGTGCATGACGCTGCATGTAGTACGCGGATGGTGCGCGGCGCGGAAGGGAGGTCAATTGTGCAAGGTACTGTAGGTGAATACGGGGCCAGGTACAGAGTCACTCCGGGAACTTCGAAGTGCGGGAAATTCAAATACCCCTGTTTTTAATTTTGTTGAATAGCAAATCCCCTGGTGGACAGATCTGACATTATTTTCCCTTTGAACGGATGTAGAAAATATCAACCTATCTATTCCATCAAAACGTATGTAAAAAACACAACACGTATCTAAAAACACACCACGAGCTGATAAATTCGTGAGCGCGGGGTGTGTTTTTTTTACAAACTAGTGTTTTTTGGTTAGATACGTGTTCTAAGCTCACTAATAGCTCTACAGGGGCCTGTGATACAGCGTAGTGTCACCGTGTATTAACAGACGGCGCTACAACTCAGACAACTTGTGCCCGCCGGGCAATATTTTTCGCATGTCTCCCTTTAATGTCAGCCAATGTATGCGGCACCTTTTTCGTAGTCCCCCGTAACAGGCTGTTAAATATTACACAAGAATCTGTCTTCGTCCTGTCTACCAAGTGTTTTGGCACATTTCCAAACCACAAAAATTGCCATGAAATGTGACATTCTGCCCTGGGAATGATTTGAGGAATACGCTAAGCAGGTCCCTCAAATCTAAGATAGTTACTAATCTAAGTCCCTCACTTAGTCGTTTTCTGAATACCAAGATAAGCATGGTACTTCTGGAAGCAAGATACTAAGGGCGATATTCATAAAGGGTGTTTAGCCTTATCAGCGTACTACTTCTGCATTACACAGGTTAAAGGCCTAGAAAACTATTGTTCTGCCTTCTGTATGCTGCCTGATCTCTGGCATTTTACCCACAAGATAATCACACGCATCTAACTTTCATGCGTCTCAGTGTGGAGGACAAAAGAAAGTGTTGGAGAAATTCTAGACAAGCCTGTCTGATCGTTTAACTTTTCCTTTGTCCTCCTGGACGTAAACGCTGGAATGTTGTACGCGTGCGATTATCCTGTGGGTAAATGCCTCTGGTGAAGCACCATACAGATATCAGACAATAGTTTTCTAGGCCTATAACATGTGTAATGCAGAACTTGTACGCTGATTAGGCTAAACACCCTTTATGAATACGGCCCTAAGTGTTTTTTCGCACTTAAGTTAACAGACTGGGCCGTCACGCGGTACCGTGATTCGCGCTTTACCGTGATTCCGTGGTGAAAAGAGGAAGTGGATCGAATGTGGCGCAACCGCACAACTGCTCGCCGAGCATGGTGGGAATGGTGGTCGCGCTGCAGCGTGATATCACGGGGCAGTTGAAGTCAACGTTTTACAATGGTTTACTTGTGAAGATTACAACAACAATCGCGGCTAACCGAGGCCACCCGAAGATAAGAGACTTTAGCACGTCTAATTTCAAAAAAGCGTCAATCGTTTAAAAAAAGCGTCATTTTGAAATGACCTGTCCAAATGCAATCTCTATCATCTTATCTACATACCTGAACTGAATTTCAGGCTTTGCAGGCGTTTATGGCGCCGAAAATGGCATATAATGCAGGTAGGCATGGCAGGCCTGCCATTACGGCTGTCGAGGTAAATTTCGGTCGAAAATTGCCTGTAAAATCTTTAAACGTGAGTATGACACAGTGAATTCTTGCTTGTTTATTGACAAAAATTGTATAAATTTACGGTGAGAAGTTTCCGTCCCCTCCACGCAGGATTGTAGGTGTTTTCTGCCGAAACAAATATTGTATTTTGTATAGTCATTGCGCGGTTGGGCGCGACAAAGTCACGTGCACGTTTCCATCACGGTACCGCGTGACGGCCCAGTCTGGTTAAGAACGTTTATGAATATGGACCCTGGGCTTTAAATTGTAATCTGCGGCGATTGTAAAGTCTGACCCAATCTAGTCGTGCAGGAGTGGAATGCGGAAGATGGAAATGCGACATATTTACGGTTTTAATAATCTGCCAAGCAGTCCGCATGACTGGCATCAATCGGTGCACATTATGCAAGTAGCCAATAGGCTGTCCACAATCTCACAAGTGAATGTTTTGGCAGTAAAACCGCCAATAAATGTCGCTTTTCCATCTTCCGCATTCCATTGCTGTACACCTTAATCCGTCATGGAACAGTAGAAGCGGGTAAGTTTTACAGGGGACATTCTTCAGTCACGCCGGTTTGACAGGCGATATAGTCCGCCTGGCGCACTTTATCGCCTGTCCTCATGGGAGGAGTACCGGGTATATCGGCTGTCTTCCGGACCATGGGCCAAGTCTGAAGTGTGGTTGAAAATCAACGCCGACATCAACCACCTTTGTGGTGTTAGTAGTGGAACCGCAGAGGTCTTGAAGTTCAAAAAGTGTCATATACCATTGAAAACATCAAAAGCAGCCCGGGCTGAGCACGGGCTTTTTGCGTTTACACCTGTGAATCGCCTTGTCTAAATAAAGCCCGGGGTTTTAAAACCCATACATGCAGCGTACATGCTAAAAAAGCCCGGGCTTATTTCAGACCAGGTGTGAAAGTAACCCAGGTCCTAGTAACTAGGGTCCGCGGGACCCTAACTCTGAGGATTCTAAGTCCTACGGACCCTAACTCTTAGGAATGTAAGTCCTACGGTCCCGGGCAACTAGGAACTGTAGTCCTAGGACCAAGATTCCTAGGAACCAATGTCTTAGGACTGCGCCTCCTTAGGAATAGAGGTCCAACATTTAGAAAAAGTGGTCCTAGGCGGACTTCCGTTACGATATAGAAATCTAGGATCCCAAGTCCTATACTCAAAATTAAAGGAATATGAAGAATATGTGCAGAATACTTTGAGTTATGCACATGATGTACTCAAAAGTATTCTGCACATATTTTTCATTCGCAGTGAGGTGAAAATGGGGCCGTGATTTGGTCCCTGCGGGGATATAGCCATGACACGATCACCCTCGGTAAAATGTCATGTAAATTGCATATAACTCCGGTTAGAGCGCACTATGGCTCTATTCCTCTCCGGAATCCTCGCCAGGCACATCGTTCACTTGCTCTTTCAGACGTCGATACATCAGGTCCTCCCTCGGACCCGCTTTCCTAGGAATGCAAGTCCGCCGGACCTGCTTTCCTCGGAATGCAAGTCCGCCTGACATGCCTTTCTAGACATACAAGTCCACAGACCAACAGTCCTCGAAATCAGAGTCCGACAGACCTACGACTAGAAATCGAAGTCCAAAAGACAATAATGATCGAAGATGACAAGGAAAAAATGAAATGGTCCATGGACCATGTGCTCACTGGGTTGGACATAATAGTCCAATGACAGAGGGAGGTACATATCAGTTATGAGCGATCTGGGTCAAGTCATTCCCAGAGCAGGACCTTGATGATTTTTGGGTTATGCTACCTGGCGGCCATATTGGATGTCCGATCGGGCTGGAACTTCAGATGCACATAAAGGCCATCTGCAGGGGACCACATAGCACATTGGAGCGCTCTGGGTTAAGGTGTTCCTGAGTTACAGCACTTTGATGATTTTTTTGGGTTACGCCACCTGGCGGCCATATTGGATATCCGATCGGGCCAAAATTTCACATGGACATAAAGGTCATCTGCAGGGGGCCACATAGCACATTGGAGGACTTTGGGTTAAGGCGTTCCTGAGTTACAGCACTTTGATGATTTTTGTGTTACGCCACCTGGTGGCCATGTTTGAAGTCAAATCAGTCCGAAATTTCCCATGCATGTAAAGGTCATCTAGATGGAGGTAAATATCAAATTTGAGCATTCTGCGTCAAGCCGTTCCCGAGTAATAGCACTTACTTGATTTTCAGGTTACGCCACCTGGCGGCCATATTGGATGTCCGATCGGGCCGAAACTTTTTAAGGTACCCCTCCAATGCATTTTTATGCAAGATATGAAGTTGCTCAGTGAAATAATGACAAACTTTGGCAGGTTCGTCACTTTTGTCGAACTTTGACCTCTGTGACCTTGAAAAGTAGGTCAAATCAAAAACCCGTTATATATGTTATGTATCCTCATTAGCTACACCTATGATAAAAATTTGGAGATGATCTAGTCATTAGTTCAGGAGTTATTGCACTTTTTGTGTTTTTGGTTTCCGCCACCTGGTGGCCAAACTGAGAGTCGAATGGGACCGAAACTTGGTGTCGTGGGTCATCTGACCTAGGGGTATATTATGTACCAAGTTTCAGATCAATAGCTCCAGCGGTTACGAAACGTGCCCTGCTAACGGACGACGACGACGACGACGGACGACGACGGACGCTGCACCATCGTAATAGCTCACCCCAGTGAGCTAAAAACAAAAAACAGTTGCCCGACAGGGAGTCGAACCCGCAGTATTTGCTTAATGTGCAGGTCCCGGAACCACTACACCACGAGTGACCAGCGACCAGCTGACCGACGACCGAATATTTTGCTATATGAATGCATGTCTTATTAAAGAGCTATATAGATTCTATTGTGCATTTAATACAACAGGGGAAGGACTTCGGTTACGACGGCGGACTTTGATTTCTCTCACTGTTGTAAAAGAAATCTCCCTGTTGTCCCCTGAAATCTCCACTGTTGTAAAAGAAGTCTCCTAGTAATCAGCGTCCTATACCTTTCATATAGGATTGGTAACTCAGAAACGGAAGTCCGGGTAGAACAATGGTTCCTAAGGAATGGGGGCCGTGGGACCTTGGTTCCGGGCGGACCTGCATTTCTTTCACACCGGGCTTCGAAAAGTCCAGGCTTTTTCAGAGAGGTGCAGGGGCGGACCCAGGATTTTCTGGAGGGTTGGGTTCTGAAAGTGCAGGCCCCAGGACTCTCTTGCGCCTTCGCCGCGTGCCTCACCGGCGCCGAATTGGCGGGGGGTCAGGGGGGCCTCCCCCTGGAAAATTTTGAAAATTAGAAGCCCTGAGACACGATTTCCTGGCATCTGAGGTTGAGAAAGTTTTATACAAACATTTTTTTGAACAGTGTGATCTTCCTGTTCTTACCAGCCAGCCCGATGCCACGCCTCTTAGACATTTCGAAATAGTGCAAGCATACACAATGCAGTAGGCCTACCAGTATAATAGTAAGGCAACGGTTTTCCCAAGCAGGGGAAGAAAATTTCGTCGAATCATCGATGCAACTACTGTATCACCATGATTACATCAAAGACACGGACAGGCGCTACGCCACAAGCGAGATGTTTGATGTTTAGAGAAAAAAAATGTTATCTTTGGTAGCCGACGGGGGGGTTCCAACCCCCAGATAGAACACCCCCTCTGTATTCGCCCCTGAGGTGTAACCACGGCTAATGGCTGGTATTCATAAAAGCTAGCAAAGGCTTTTACTTCAAGTCTTTTAGTACATTTACATTGGACCATGCTGTGCAAATCTTAAGTAAAAGCATTGCTAACTCTTATGAATACCAGCCAATGACAGTATGTGTACACAGTAACACCAGCGATACTGGCTACGCACTGCAGATTTAATTGGTTAGACCACATCTCTCACAAACTCAAGATACAAATTTGACATCTTGGTGTGCATCTGAGCACAAAGAGTTTATGTTGCTTCAACAATTTTTCGATATTATACATGCTGGTGTTTTGTTACGGACAATGATTTGCTGCAGACCGCATTAATGGATATCTCCTCCATTTGGTGTTACATGTATCTGATATGCTGAGTTGAACAAGCAGAATAATCAAGAGTCAGGATATTTCATCATTCATGTTTCATCCCAATCACCAGACATTATTCTGCTAGTCATTCTTGAAGTAACGCACAAACTGTTAGGGCCGTATTCATAAAGGGTGTTTAGCCTAATCAGCGTACAAATTCTGCATTACACAGGTTAAAGGCCTAGAAAACTATTGTTCTGCTTTCTGTATGCTGCCTGATCTCTGGCATGTACCCACAAGATGATCACACGCGTCTAACTTTCCTGCGGCTCAGTGTGAGAGGACAAAAGAAAGTGGTGTCGAGAAGAAATGAAATAGGTAACACCGTCTTTTGAATCAACTTGGTTGTATTGAGACAAGCTTTCGACCCTATCGGGCCTTCATCAGGTCTGAGGAAAATCATGACAACAGGAGTATACATATGTGGTGACAATTACAATGACAATACACGTCGGACTTACAATGTAGCTTAAACATTGATACATTGTAAGTCCGACGTGAAGTGGAAACAAACAATGCTTTCGAGCGTTTCCGCGGACGGAAACGCGCCAATGGAAAGCAGGCCTAAGGGTTGATTCATACTCCACCCGGATTTTACGCCGACTGTGATCAATTTCAGTGTGTGTGCACATTCACGTCGTGGAAACCTGCGATCAGTTTCATGCGCTTGACGGTCCGCGAGCGAGTATGAATTAGCCCTTAAGCTGCGTTTAGCTGACACGCGGAATGCGGTATAGGGACGCGGAAACCCTGGCGGAAAGATATGATGTATGCGAAAATGCAGTGCATTTTCCGCTTCCGCGTTCCGGAATCCGCATTCCGCGTGTCAGCTAAATGCAGCTTAAAGCAGTGTACCCAGGTTACAGGGTTAGGATGGTTAGCGGTGACTGTTAGGGTCAGGACTAGGTTTAGGATTAGGGTAGGGGTCAGTGACAAGGGTTGAGGGTCAGGGTTGGGGTTAGGCCTACGCGTTTGGGCTAGGAATCAGTGTGTAGGATCAGGACTGGACGACATTCACCCATTTAGCTGAAGTAACGGTATCCGAACGCCAATCCTATTGTTCGATGCCACGTAGAAACCACCGAAAAAGGATAGTCGTTCATGTTGGCGTTTCGGGGACTTGGCAGCAAAAACGCTCTGTACTTTCACTTTACAGCCACTTAAGGAATTAAAAAAAAATATGTATTCATTGGACCCAGTCGTTCGTTCTGCTTTTCCTATCACCCCTAAAGTGACTCTCTCGCCCTTAGAAATGTGATTTAATACGTTTCTGTAAAACCTGGATGTTGTTCAAAGATGTAACACTTTTGATCAAAGAAAGTGTTTGATAAACAACATCTCGGAAGAAGTGGAGAGCCGATGCTGTCATCGCTGAACATTAATTACGGCCTATTCGTTTACATATGATGTTTACAACTTTTAATATTCTCGAGGAAGGTGTACGTAAAAAAGTGAAGGTTGGAGTCCTACAATCCATGAATAAAAATTGCTACATCATTAAATTGAACTCGGGAGCCTCTTTTTGAATTGACGATTCCGGTACGTGCGCTTCGGAAAAAAACAAGCAGAAAGCTAGTGTATCACACCGAGAATATCAATCGATGATTTTGGTCAATCGATTGCGTTGTATATTACTCGTGAATATTGGTCTATTCTACACACATCTCATTTTCTGGGATCAAAAATTTTGAAGATGTAAATCTGATTCAATCATTCGGCAGTGACCTCCATTTGCTCCATGTACGCACTCCATCAGGGAGAAAGAACCACGAAAATTAGTTCCCACACCTCAAATGTCAGGAAATTGAATCAAAGGAGAGCAGCAAGTTACTGTTGAAAATATTTTCAAGTACCCATTAAGCGGTAGATTTCTGTCTTCCCTCTCCCCGAACTTTTCCAATTAGTGTCCAGCCTTGACTTATATGATGCTCTAAGTTACATGTACATGCACTTCAGGTCCACCGTCTGTCGTGCTGATGAATTGGAATATTTCGCGAATCACCAAATTTCGACAAAGGAATGGATAATCATGCTCTTCAAGGGTGAAAACAAGTAAATCACACGGCTTTCTTTCGTTTATGTCGCGACAACATGTATAGCCCCCCGTAAAGGGACTGGGATTTTTTTTTTCAAGTTTCGGTTATTACAATATGCTAGTCATTCATGATAAATTCCCACCGTCAATTCACTTTTTCAATTAAGTGTTAATTACTGACACCCAGGAAAATCAGTTATCACCACACCATCAAGGAGCAGTCACTATTTGAACAATTGCTCAGCAGGTGTCTCCCATGGTCATTTGCCTACGTCACTGGGAACCTAATCAACACAATAGCAGTACAACCCCAATGCTGTCGCTGTATGTACTGTATGGAGCAGTCATAACATTTTATTTCTTCTTCCTCTAAATCACCACCTGGCCAAGAAAAATGACCTCCAGAAATTTGTAATGCATCATTGATGTGTTTTTAACATTAGACAATCTCGTACCTCAAGTAAAATTCCGTGAACGTGATTGGCTCATTTACGTCATGTGACCTTGTGTCATTTCGATATGTCCCCCCGCGGGCGGTCATATCGCGATATGTTGCCCGCTACCATGGCTACGTAATGGCCGACGGTTTTTTACTCGCTCGGTTCGCAAGTTTGAACGGCCATAGAACAAATGCAGTCTCTTCAAACGGAAAAATACCACTCACATTCTCATTTTTTGGAAGTGAGCAGTAGCCTTGATGCAAAATGGTCAACTCAAAACGTCCCAAACTCTTGGCCGGGGCCAGTTGGGTCTGCATTGAACCGGGCATGAACACACTCAGTCCAGTGGAATTCAACACTCAGCATGTGACGTTGCGTCGCGTCATTTCCCTGGAGTACGCCAGTGAATGCACTGTGTATGCATTACGTCACGTCATTTCTTGTCCTTAATTTTGGCATTATTTGATATTTTCATAAAAGAAAGTCGTTTTCAATCAACTAGACTTTCGGTACGCAAAGCCTCGGGAGACATATCATCCCAGCGGGGGGACATTCGGTATGTCACCCGACATTTCGGGCAACATTTTTATAATATGTTGCTGATTTTAGAACCATGTATTTTGGCTGATTTATCAGAAGGCCTTTTGGTTGAGTAAAAGTGGCAGGCTTAATCACGCTCAAGTGAGCACGGATTAGGAATGTTTTCAAAAGATTACATAACATTGTGTTGATATATGAAGACACAAACTGCACACATGCTGGAATCAGCAGTTTATTGTTGGTTTTTGCATGTGTTTGGGTGGCTTTGGGTTCCCAGTGACTCATGCAAATGACCATGGGAGACACCTGCTGAGCAATTGCTCAAATAGTGACTGCTCCATGGTGTGGTGATAACTGATTTGTCTGGGTGCCAGTAACACCTAATTGAAAAAGTGAATTGACCGTGGGAAAGTATCATGAATGACTAGCATTTTGAAAAGGCGAAACTTGAAAAAAAATTTCCTAGTCCCTTTAATTACTTCAACTGTGGATGACACACACCAACATCTGGAGTGTCGCGGTTAGTAGACACGATTAGTAACAGTCCAGATGCCGATATCCCCACGTTTTTCTGCCAGATTCAAACTACACGACAGCGAGAAACCGATCCGCGGATGTCTGAATGCTCCAATAAATTTCATTACTGGGAGGAATAAATCTCCGCCGTGGATGAATATGTTGTTCGGTTGCCCGCATTACTTGTTGCCACAGCTGTGTGCCTATACGCAAAATACCGGCACCTAGTAATGATAAAATTACATACGTCTCCCTATTTCTGTGCTGAAAGTGGGTGTTCGACGTATATTTTTGTAATTGAATACATGTACATGTATATACATGTATATCTGGTGGCTCCCCAAAAACTGGACTAAATTCAAATTCCAAAAGCGTCACAGGTTTGGTAGGCTTGTCAGTGAAATTTTGCACACTATAACAGATGGTTATTGCCTGAAATTGCTGCAAGTGTCATTAGTTTACGCAGTCAGGGGTGGTGTTCCCGAAGCCATCTTTAGCGTAACGAATCCCTTACAGCTTCGTTAGCCCATCGTAGAATACGCGACGCTGTTCCCGAAAGGCTCGTTATGGTTAACGCATTCGTTATTTTAAAGAGAGGGTCAGAGCTATCGTTCGGCCATCGTTAAAAATAAAGATATTGGAATAGCTGTGCCCGGTGTGGGTAATCAGTGCATTACGGGTATAATAGGCCTAATTATGTAATGGTACAAGTACTTTTGCCTCTCAGGGATTTCACTTATGCAATGTTGGTCTAAGCAATGCATAAAAAGATCTTGTTCTGTTGTGCTGACTGTCAGTTTGCAAGTGTAAATGTGTATGCAGGACGTGTAAAATGGGAGTAAGGATATTTCGACAGTCATTTTTGACAGTCAGCAGTCAACAGTCATTTTTTGTGAAATAGGCCTATATGGTGGCCCATTGGAGTAGTATAGTTTGGGATGAAAGTATTAGGCCTAGCCAACATCAGAAACAAAGAAATAAAAGGAACAGTTGGGAAAAAATCTCTGAAATGACTGTTCAATCCTGTGTTACGAGTCTGCATGGAACACTTTCTACGAGAGGCAATCCTGAATCTTTGATAAGAAATTGAGGGCAGGCCAAATCAGCAACACTGTGGTGCATTATACATGTAGATGAAGAATAGTACCGTATCATAATCAATCTTGTGTCTGCCATGCCTCTGATGTGAATCCCCCTTGTACACGCGTCATGTAGCCTTACTTTGCCCATACAGGACACAATAAGAGTGCCAGTTCCTCAACTCCGAACTTCTCAGTGTCGTTTTTCCCGTAGTAAATTTTTTTTAGGGCACCAGAATAATCTTCTGAAAAGCACCAATGCTGTCAGATATGGTCTTTATTGTTATTTGAATCATAGTTTTGCTAAATACTTAATAGAATATAACTATAAAACTACATGTATATTCTATTAAGTAGCAAAACATGGTTCCTAAAATGACTGTTGACTGCTGACTGTTGACTGTTGAAAAAATGACTGTCGAAATACATGTATCCTTACTCGTAAAATGGTGCTGCCTATTTACTTGTGGCCGGACCGACGGAGGCAGGTGGCTCCCCGGAGATATGTTGTCAGAGGAGACCCTCTGGAAAACCAGACTGTAATGTCTGAAATGCCTCCCCTATGCCAATGCCCGCTAAAATGCTTCAATGTGTGGCGGACACTGAAATACAGAAAGAAATGTTGATCAGTGCCTCCCCCATATTGTCGGGTCGCGGCTTATTTCGTCCGTCTTTTGTTTGGGGGGGGGGCATTGGCAAACGGGGGGGGGGNGGGCAGTGAAATACATTACACCAGCGTTTGGAGAAGTACATGTAAGCCAAAACATTATTGCCTATTCAGCCGAGCGACACCGCAACGACGTCGTTAGCAGCTTTTGAGCCAAGATACCGTTAAGTTGGCTTCGGGAACCCATCGTTAACCTTCTCTTTATGGTCTCGTTAAATGCCATAACGAAAGCGTTAACTGGGGTTTTAACGATGGCTTCGGGAACACCACCCCTGGTTGATTCCCCCAGTGGTGCTTCGGATTTGTGGTACATTTTTAAAGTGACTTTCCCATTGTCGGACTTATGATACTTCGAACTTTTGGGATGTCGGACTTGTGAAGTGTCGGACTTATGGGGGGACACCGTCTGGTTTTGCTACAACGTCTAAAAATGACATGCTGAAAAAACCCTACCGAATTTGTACAAAAAACTGGAACACCCTTAACCGCCCGTTAAGCCTCGCCTATGTCGCCCTTACGTACAGTCAGAACTAGTTGGCAACTGATAATCGGCGCGTAGTTGCAACTAATTAGTCACAACTACTAGGTGACATAAGCTCTCGGGCGTCAGAGAGTAACTACGAGTTGCCAACTAGTTGCAAACTAAAAATATCCAGATCCTGAAAGTCGCACATGTTCAACTTCAGCGACTAGTTGACAACTGTACCCTGAAGACAGCCAATGAAATTCGCTTTACATTCCACGTGGCCTAACGTGACCAGTGACCTAATCACCACGTCACTTAAAATCAAAGGAAATCTGTGTCGACATAAGCACTCAAAAGACGGCGATAAACTAGTTCCAGGCAGTTGCGACCCATCGGTATTTTTCTACTCGGTGGCGACATAAGTTATCAGTTGCAACTTGATGACGCTGTTTCTATCACAGCGTAGGGCGACATAAGCGAGGCCTTACTTCGACAATTGTGGTAGTAGGCCAGGGACATTTAGTGCTTTATATCGTATGTTCATAGGTATTATTGACAAAAATCAGACATATAACTTAATCCCTGTACAAATGGCGAGTAATTAAGATTAAGGAATATTAGCCACATTTGAAATGATTGTTGAGTGTGGACATACCGGACTTGCGTTTTTCACCATGTCAATTTCAGTTCATCAGCATTAGTACAGGGATAGATCTACGTTTGATTTTTTGTCATATATAGCTTATAACCACATGATGCAATACCTTAAATATCACTGGCGTACTGTGACAGTTGTCGAGGTTATGGCCGGTAAAGGATGTTCCAATTGCTTGATATTCGAAAGTCTGAAATTCATTTTTCCCGGCATGTCCTTTTTTGACAACCATTCTAAACTGTTTCACTGTGCCAAAACCAGTGCATGTAGGCTCATAAAATATATTGTAATGATAGATGACAACCATTTTGTCACGTGCACAGAATTTCAGTGGAGTCTCCTTAAAGTTGATGAAGTTACTGGAAATTGAATTTGCTCCAGTTTTTTTTTGGGGGGGGGGCACCCGATATATGAGTAACTTTGTGTGATTGTGTAGGCTCCTTTTAACGGATGAAATGTAAATAAATATTGTATTTACTCAGTTATAACGACAGTTCATTAAATATTCGTCGTGAACTAATACTGCACACTTGGCCATAACAAGCAATGATTACATGTACCGGTACATTTAAACTAATCCCAATAAATGTATGATTAATTCAGTCGCATGAGGAAAATGCGGTCCGCTGATCTACGAATGATTCATAAACTACCGTTATAACTGAGTAGATACAGTACATGTAATTCATTTTTAGAAGTCAGCGAACATCGTGATTGTTCGTCAGAAATATTTTGGTATTCATTTTTTTCCTTCTATCTGCAGTGACACTCCGACAAATAAAAGCGAAGAATAGGACCAGGTCGAAATACGATAACGGGAAACATTTAGCGTGTTCGGAAAGCTTCCTCGGGGAAGCGGGAGAGCGTTCGGTAAGGTATTTGGAAGGCTGCCAAGGCTTCCTCGAGCCTGGCCGAAGTGAGCGACTCGCCGAGTCGCTCACTTGGGGAAACTCCCGGCATGCATTTCGGTTTTCTTTCCAAGCCGACATGCTGATTGGCTAAACGTGGAATATTTCACGCCTGCAACCCACAGTAGTAGTACCTTTCCCCGAGGAAGCGCAAATATCGTTCGGAAATTCGCCTTCACTGGGCATGCTCACATTCCCGAAGCTCGGGGAAGAAATTTCCTCGGGGAAGCTTTCCGAACACGATTACCGAGATTGGGCCGAATCTAAAGCCGCCCATACACGCTCAATATTATTGCACAATATGAATGCCAAAATGGGCGATGTTATTGCCAATCTTTCTTCCACCCATCATGCCAGAAGCACATGGCCCTATTTTTTGCCCCATATTGTACAATAAAATAATATCGATCGTGCATGGCCGGCTTTAGACGATCATTGTTTGTCAATTTTCGCAATTACCTTTGGCGACAGCGAAGTCCGTATGAGCTAAGGACTACT
This sequence comes from Notospermus geniculatus, assembly GCA_002633025.1. Lineage (NCBI taxonomy): Eukaryota > Metazoa > Nemertea > Pilidiophora > Heteronemertea > Lineidae > Notospermus > Notospermus geniculatus. The sequence goes on from NMRB01002402.1 coordinate 66,332, forward strand.
GACACTTCCAAGAACTACCAACTGACATTTGACTGACTGGCGAACTAACCTTTTTTTCAAATGGAGAAACTAGTGCATTTATCTGAGAATGAACAAAAATACAATGGACGTATTTCCAAGACCACGGATCTGTTTCATAAAGTGTCTAATGGTACCATTAACTTTCACTTTATGAAACAGGCTAACCTGGTTATGATGATAAAGTTATCACATGTCTTTATATTATCGAAAGATTTCGTCTCAGTAGTTTGAAGTTGTTAATCATTTTTTAAGTTAAAGCATACACCGGAGAACCCAATATGCGTGCAAGTCAATATTTTTACTTCTTGATACTGACATCCAGTATTAAACAATGTGTGAACTGGATATACTGCAATTCGGGGTACGAAAGGTATGAACCGGGATTATTCAAGATATGGTATAAAACAGTGTCGTTGCTATACTGCCCCCTCCATTTGCCCAAGTCTCGTCTGTTTTTATATTCTCAGAAAACGCGATCGTGCTTTCCAAGTAAATCGATTCAAAGTTTTACGCGTGAAAGACGGACATTGAAAATGATGAAGCTTTCAGAAATAGATGCCAAGTTAATGATCTTGAAGGTAAGATATTCTCATACATCAGTCCGGGGAAGTCCTTTGACATAAACATTTCCGGAAGCCTAAAAACTTAGGTAGAAATGAAGAACATCGGAAGGATTCCCATAACAAGATGCCAATGCATTGGATATGAGTAAGGAGAGTTAGGCCGAATGGGTCAATGTCGTCCTGGGTATACCTTATGTTTACGCAGGATCATCCTGGGTAATCCTTTTCTTTACCCAGGACGGCCCTGGGTAAACATAAGGATCCTTAACTTTCCCCAGCTTGGGAGTTCCCGCCGAATCATGCTGTACGTGCGTCTCTTTCGGCAGAGAACATGCAGTAGGATCATTGTTAAAAAGGGCCGAAAATTACCGCTATACCTCCTCCGGGGTTTGCAATAGGAAGACAAGACCAATCACTACAACTTTTCAAAAGGGACCGATAGTAAATTCTCAAGGACTTAGGAGCGATAGGCCTAGGTAGAACATGTATGATCCGTGTGCATTTCGTCATTTTCATGAATTTACTTTTTGAAGAACATGCAGTACGATCATAACTCGAAAGGGCTGAAAATTACCGCTATACCTGCTCCGGGGTGTGGAATAGGGAGAAACGACCAATCCCTACAACTTTTCAAAAGGGACCGATAGTAAGTTCTCAAGGACTTCGGAGCTATAGGCCTAGTTTGAGGCCACCCTTCATTTCATGATTTACGCTGAATATCAACCTCACTACACCATTCGGGAACTCCAAGCTGGGTAAAGTTAAGGATCCTTATGTTTACCCAGGGCCGTCCTGGGTAAAGAAAAGGATTACCCAGGATGATCCTGGGTAAACATAAGGTATACCCAGGACGACATTGACCCATTCGGCGAGAGTTAGACTACTAACAACGAATCAATAAAATCGGATGATAACCTTCGATGAAGACGATATTCTTGTGGATAACCTTCATAAATATATGTTGAAAGTATATATCCGTTGTGAGGCCTAGGGATTTCAAAAAGAAAACAACCCTTTATCATTTCCGAGGTAGCAGAACGAGAAAGTCATGCACTTTGGTCAGGAAGCCCCGAGACCGCTTCGTTCGAGGGGGTTCCTGGTTAGGTCTGAAAGTAGGTCTTTATAAAAGTAGGTCTTAATACAATTGATGCCTCGTGGTTTTGGTTGATGTTTTTGATGTACATGTAGTATTGATGTGGGCGTCATTTGCAAATGTGTTTGGGGTTTGCATGAACCTGGCTATTCTGGGTGCATTAATGATACACAGGCCTATTTTTCTTGCGACTTTCAGCGTCGGCAGAGGCAAATGTCGCGTCGATCTCGTCTCGTGCGATTTCTCGACACAAACTTTAAGCCTGTCGCACACGAGTACAATTCTGTCGCTGACGTTGCCTCCATGGGATTTTTTTTCTGAGCATCCTGTCACCGCACACGATTGCAAATATTTATCTCCTGTAGATGCGTCCTCGCGCCCAGGGTCTTCACAACCAGCTCCCCAACTCGCGCTTGGTTCAGACCTTGGCGACATCCATGCCATTTCCTTCGATTAGATGTCACGAGGTGCTTCGACCTCAAAAATGTACAGGAAATGTAGAGCCATATCAGTGGGATGACACGGAAAGCGTATTGCATTGAACCCCTTGTAACTACTATATATGGCACGGCTCAACCCGCTGGCCATGGTGGATTTCCTTTATGGCCTAGTGGTTAACTTCTAGCGCCGTGGCCAGCGCGCTAATGCCTGAGTCACAAATGCAATAGCCGCCGGAGGATATCTTGACATCGGCGGTTTTTTGCGACGTTGCGGTCTGGGACGGATTTTCCCACATATCTTTCACATATCCTTGAATAAGATGGTTTTCGACGGGCGCCCCCCGTGGGACACTGGCCAGTAATCGGCCGATGTCTGTCGGATTTTGTTCGGACGACTTGAAAAATGGTTGGTAGATACCGTCCAGTCCCCACCTATGTCCCAGCGGGTAGCGGTCCGCTGTCCGTCCGGCAATCGGGTGATTTTGTAGATCGGCCGGACATCCGTGGGGACTCGGTAGATGCCCTCGGGCGATCGGCCGGCAACCCGTCATTTTCCCTATTTTTCAGCCCGTTCGGGCGTCGCAAACACATCCTTTGCAGAATCGGTGGAAATGTGACTTGGGTTTAAGCTATACGCTGAGCGCGATCACCGCATGGATGGGTGACCGGCGCGCGTACAATACATCTGGCAGGCCTTCCCAGTCGAATCTGCAATGCACGTACCGCACCCCGGACCAGAGCAATGGTCGGAGATTATATCCCCCTTCAATTTCAGGCGATTTGTACCATATGTGACCCATCACATCAAATCAGGTATAAGTAGCTCTGAACTTGGCAAACCGAGACCAACGTTTTGCCAGTTTCAGTAGGCTCATTGTCTGACTTATGTAAAATCTGAGCAATTCCATTTCTTCCGTTATCTCCAGGAGTTATTTTAGTTCATTCTGGTTCATATCTTGTGCTACTTTACCTGACTTGATGTGATGGGTCACATATAGGATGAAATGGTCCATGGACCATGTGCTCACTGGGTTGGACATAACAGTCTAATGACAGAGGGATGAGCAATCTGGGTCAAGTCATTCCCGGGTAGGACTTTGATGATTTATGGGGGCCACCTGGCAGCCATATTGGATGTCCGATCGCGCCGGAACTTCACATGCACATAAAGGTCATCTGCAGGGGGCCACATAGCACATTAGTATAAGGAAAGTGAAAGGATCTGGATGGAGGAGGAAGATTAGCCGCAAAAAGTAGGCTAAAATACACTAAAATATCCCTATTTCCGGGCTTTTTCAACAAACTATACCTACCTAAACTTGCAAACTAATAAAATCTCCTCCATCCAGATCCTTTCACTTTCCTTATACTATAAAATTCTTGAAAAATAAATAAATGGATACAGAGCAGTATCTTAGAGATTTATATTTCAATCCCGAAAGTAATGTTGCTTATACAAATATAGCACAAATTTGGAAAAAAGTTAAAGAGGATAAAAAACTTATAAAATATAAACAAGTGAAAGAATTTTTAGATAACTTACCAACTTTTCAACTCCATAAACCGGTTCATAAAAAATTCCTATACAGAAAAACTATGGTTTCCTACATAGATCAGCAATGGCAAGCGGATTTAGTCGATATGCAAGCTTTTGAGAAAAACAATAAAAATTATAAATATATCTTAACTGTGATAGAAGATTGGGCGAGAACTTCACATGCACATAAAGGTCATCTGCAGAGGGCCACATAGCACATTGGAGCGCTTTGGGTCAAGTTGTCCCTGAGTTACAGCACTTTGATGATTTTCGGGTTACGCCACCTGGCGGCCATATTGGATGTCCGATCAGGCCGAAATTTCACATGCACATAAAGGTCACCTGCAGGGGGCCACATAGCAAATTGGAGCACTTTGAGTTAAGTCGTTCCTGAGTTGCAGCACTTTGATGATTTTTGGGTTACGCCACCTGGTGGCCATGTTGGAAGTCAAATCAGGCCGAAATTTGACATGCATGTAAAGGTCATCTAGAGGGACGTAAATATCAGATTTGAGCACTCTACGTCAAATCGTTCCTGAGTAATAGCAGTTACTTGATTTTCAGGTTACGCCACCTGGCGGCCATATTGGATGTCCAATCGGGCCGAAACTTGGTTTTTTTAAAGGTACCCCTCCAATGCATGTTTATGCAAGATATGAAGTCGCTTGGTGAAATAATGACAAACTGTGGCAGGTTCGTCACTTTTTGTCGAACTTTGACCTCTGTGACCTTGAAAAGTAGGTCAAATCAAAAACCCGTTATATATGTTATGTATCCTTATTACAAGATACAGAAAAGCACAAAATTGACACACAAAATGATAATAAGCAAGAAGTCAATCTCCAGAATTCACGAATTTTCGACCCCAACCGGGGTCTTTTTCAAGTGGAACTTTACAATCTGAAACTCTAGAAAAGACTGATAAAGAAAAAAGACTGTCAGTCTTTTCTAGAGTTTCAGATTGTAAAGTTCCACTTGAAAAAGACCCCGGTTGGGGTCGAAAATTCGTGAATTCTGGAGATTGACTTCTTGCTTATTATCTTTATGTATCCTTATTAGATACACCTATGATAAAAATTTGGAGAAGATCTAGTCATTAGTTCAGGAGTTATTGCACTTTTTGTGTTTTCGGTTTCCGCCACCTGGTGGCCAAGCTAAGAGTCGAATCGGACCGAAACTTGGTGTCATGGGTCGTCTGACCTAGGGGTATATATGTACCAGATCAATAGCTCTGGCGGTTACGAAACGTGCCCTGCTAACAGAACACGACGACGACGACGGACGACGGACGCTGCACCATCGTAATAGCTCACTGAATAGCTCACCCCAGTGAGCTAAAAAATGGTCCATGGACCATGGCTCACCTGGTTGGACATAATATTGTAACGACAGAGGGAGGTACATGGACCATGGCTCACCTGGTTGGACATAATATTGTAACGACAGAGGGAGGTACATATCAGTTATGAGCAACCTGGGTCAAGTCATTCCCGAGTTACAGGACTTTGATGATTTCGGGCTATGCCGCCTGGCGGCCATATTGAATGTATTTGGTACAAGTGTGATAGAATCTAATGCCCCCGTCTTTCTTATGTCCCCATGCATTGTTTGTGACAGGATTAAGGCTCTTGACGCAAGGACTCTGAACGCCACGGAGCGGCAAATACGCGAAGCGCGACAAAACACTGAGGCGGGGCACATCGATTCATACCACCTTAGAGACGAAATCTGACCTCCTGACCAAAAACTACTGAAATGGTCATTCTATGCGGTTTGAAGGCGAAATTTCTTTATAGAGACACGCGGAAGGTTATTCAACGCTGTTCAAGTCGGGTGGGTCTTTCAAAGCTATTGTAAAATATGATTTACAGGCGAAAAATAACCCAAACAATTTGTCGTGTAGGTCATCAAATTGAGAACTATATTCATGAGCTCGCCGAACATGCCGAAGGGCTTCCGAAGTGTGCCGAAGAACGCTCGGAATCTGTCACTGTTTCCAACGCAAAAAAGTCTAATGCTTATTCATCCATGGACGTATAAAATAAGAGAATTTTATACGTCCATGATTCATCTAATGCTTGCCTAGTAAGGTAGGTTACAATGGAGCTGAACGTTGTTTTAAGAAATAACGAGGGCATGCCAAAAATCATTAAATTCGTTACCTACTTAGTTCCGCCCAATCTATTCCTTATAAGCCGACTAAATTGTGAATTAGGCCATCGCCGCATTTGTATTACTAAATATTCCCTGTTGTTGGGCGATCCCGGTAGCCCAGTTGTTACAGCATGGGTGTAATCAAGAATATATAAGTACCAAGAATGTACAACTTAGTAATCAATCAAAAGGGTGGGCATTAGGTTACTTTTTCTGATAATAGAGGGCGTACGGTAATTATAGGCCTTCTAATTAAATAACCAATGTTTAGATTTAAGGATTGTTGACTGGATTGTATTATTTAGAATATCGTCAACATTCTTATGTAAAGTTACAGACATATTACTGGCATACAAAATTTTGTTGATTTTGGTGAAACCATTGATTTGTTGTATAGGTCAGAGTGCCCGACCCTGAGATCAAGTACAATATCACTTTGTCGAAAATATGGTCCATTCGAAACTGCTCTGTAGCTCGGTTATTTCTGAGTGCATATAACTATGGGAGGTGTCATTTTGTTCGTAATGATCTTCTCTAAACAATAACCCTTCACAAATTAAGATCCCTTCGGTTACAGGGTCACCAGAGGCAAATTAGTAAACACATTTTTTGGCACAATTCGGAGTTGTACATTCTTGGTACTTATATATTCTTGGTTTAATGAATGGTTTCCGACATCCGCCCTATTAAAAATAATACGCGATACCATAGGATATACCATAGAGAATACCATAGACAATTACCATAAATTTTCTATGGTGCTTGTCTATGGTGTTTTGTAACAGTCTATGGTACTTTTCCCTATGGTACCAATATGATACCATAAGAACTTTATGGTTCATCAATTTCTATGGTAATCTTTTTATGGTATAATAATGTTGTGTTATTCTATGGTTTATACCCTTTCTATGGTGTTGTGCTGTATGGTATTGCACCATAAAACCACAGAGGGTACCATGTAAAATGCTTGAAAACAGTAAAGTTTGTCAAGACTCAGATTTTGACTTGTGAAGAGACTTCTCCGAAAGTGTATGTTTTCTGTTTTGTCAGGTATTTGGTTTTACCATAAAAAACTTTTAGTATGATATTCTCGCTCATAATTGCAGACCAACTGCAACCAACATCAGAAATGATTAGTGCCTATAGTAAGCAAGAACCTTATACATTTATAAATCAGAACATTTAACTCCTCGTTTTTTTCAATGGGAAAAACGTTTTTCCATTTTCATCCCTTGTACCATAGGAATACAATAGAACCATAGGAAACCACAGTACCATAAATTAATACCATAGCACCATAACATTCTATAGTTCCATAAATTAATACCGGTACCATAGAACCATATTATACCATAGTACCATAAATGGGAACCATAAGTACCATAAATTAATACCATAGTACCATAAAATACAATAGTACCATAAATGGGAACCATAAGTACCATAAATTAATACCATAGTACCATAAAATACAATACATGTAGTACCATAAAAGGGAACCATAAGTACCATAAATTAATACCATAGTACCATAAAATACCATGGGTACAATAGCAATATACCATACAATACCATAAATACCATAGGGTACCATAGGATACCACAGGATACCATAAGGTACCATAGCTGTTTTTTATTAGGGATAGGGTCGAGTCCGGTTGGAGGAAGAATTTTTTTCTCCACATTTTTTTTCTTTCACGTACGTTTTCTGTGCTTGTCCCGCTATATTTTTCCTTCCCCTGCCCAAAACCGCGGCAACTCCACTCTCGCTGCATGATCTGACACCACAAAACGTCACTTCGAGAACCCTGTCGCCATCAGGCTGGTATATGGCTAAACACGTGGACACCTCTCCTCACACTCGACAGCTATAGTAAAGCTGTCGGGTGTGAGGAGAGGTCCACATTCAGTGTTCTAGCCAGGATTTCAAGTGGACAGGGCGATTCTGGCCAAAGTCTAGGGCATGCCCGCTGGAGGCGGGCGGTGCGCTTTAGGCGCACACAGAACGGGGGGTCTGGGGGCCCTCCCCTATAAAGTTTGAAATCCTACATGCCCTGAGATGCGATTTCAGCCATATTGTGACGAAATAAATGAACATATCATTGTCATTTTGACTAAGCATTTTACGTCGGTCAAATCCAATGGGATCGCCTCCGCCGTCGTTTATCATGATCACTGACGCGCCTGAGAGCTTTGTTTTGCAACAGCTTGAGATTTAAGCGTGGCGCTGGAGATTTTAAAGAGGGCGGTCGGAAAATCAGAAGGGGCGGGGGAATTTTACACGGGGGAATTTTTCACTGCTGTTTTCGTTAACCGGGCGGTTTTTCACTGATCATTACGCTAACAGGGCGGTACCGCCCGGTGAAACCGGCCTGGCTAGAACGCTGACATTGCCCACTTCCAACATGATCCCCACACTGGTCCAGCGCCCCCGGTTCCCATCATTCTGGGTGTCTCTAGAGTCCAATTCAGTGGTGCCACTTAAACTGTAAATGTATTGTTGGGGAACATCAAATTAGTGCCTATAGTAAGCAAGAATCTTATACATTTATAAATCAGAACATTTAACTCCTCGTTTTTTTCAATGGGAAAAACGTTTTTCCATTTTCATCCCTTGTACCATAGGAATACCATAGAACCATAGGAAACCACAGTACCATAAATTAATACCATAGCACCATAGGAAACCACAGTACCATAAATTAATACCATAGCACCATAACATTCTATAGTTCCATAAATTAATACCGGTACCATAGAACCATAGCATACCATAGTACCATAAATGGGAACCATAAGTACCATAAATTAATACCATATTACCATAAAATACAATAGTACCATAAATGGGAACCATAAGTACCATAAATTAATACCATAGTACCATAAAATACAATACATGTAGTACCATAAAAGGGAACCATAAGTACCATAAATTATTACCATAGTACCATAAAATCCCATGGGTACAATAGCAATATACCATACAATACCATAAATACCATAGGGTACCATAGGATACCACATGATACCATAAGGTACCATAGCTGTTTTTTATTAGGGATAGGGTCGAGTCCGGTTGGAGGAAGAATTTTTTTCTCCACATTTTTTTTCTTTCACGTACGTTTTCTGTGCTTGTCCCGCTATATTTTTCCTTCCCCTGCCCAAAATAACCGCAGCAACTCCACTCTCGCTGCATGATCTGACACCACAAAACGTCACTTCGAGAACCCTGTCGCCATCAGGCTGGTATATGGCTAACATTGTGGCTAAACACGTAGACACCTCTCCTCACACTCGACAGCTATAGTAAAGCTGTCGGGTGTGAGGAGAGGTCCACATTGCCCACTTCCAACATGATCCCCACACTGGTCCAGCGCCCCCTGTTCCCATCATTCTGGGTGTCTCTAGAGTCCAATTCAGTGGTGCCACTTAAACTGTAAATGTATTGTTGGGGAACATCACATATCGGGGGGCATTAGATTCTATTAACCGGTATTAATAGATCAACATCACAAATAAGTTTGTTTTTGCCTAAAATGATACATTTTGTGGGAGGAATATAAAGTAGCCGCGGTCATGGCGGTAGTGATGGAAGGTATGAGTTATTGAATATGTAGATAACAATAAGGCCAAATTAAAAACCAGTACTCCTAGCCTGGCTTCCATGTGAAACATGTGAATGAACATTCACGCCAGAATACACACGTGGAGATTCATCGCCTTGAGATTACCGCCTGGATTCAACTTAGTGCCATATGTCTCTGATGCGAAGCAATATATTTTAAACTATCTTTAGGTCCTCGTGTTCTGTCCGAATAATTTCGATGGTAGAGTGATGGAAAACCTGAGAAAAATAAATCAGCACAAGGTCTTCGTCATTTTAACTGCAAATGGGCGGTTATGAGTATGACATTTTGCATTGTATTTCACATATTTACAAAAATTGCATCTCATAAAGAGTTAATGCAGCTGAACCCCCCAGAAAGATCTTTATACCATGGCTAGAGGACATCTTTGGCCACATTTCAAAAACGGCCATATTAAAATCTGGTCTGGGTGCACTGAGAAATTTGACTCCGAAAAAAAACAGAATGCACTATTGTATCGACTTTTAGCGCCACCTACATGTATTTACTGGCGCCTTCATTATGCCACTCTCAGTTTGGGCCAGACTCGGAGAAGAGATACAGAAGTAGCATATTTACAAATAATTGTAGGCGCCTGGAGCGCACTTTTATTTCCTTCCCTTTCCTTTCCTTTCCCTTATTTTCCTTTCCTTTGGTAGGGGGGGGGGGGGGGGGATATTGAAAACTGTACCGTCTTTAAGCGCCGCGCCCACAACTGCCCAACGAAATTTCTGGACCAGTAGGTCATATGAATAAACACTAGCAAATGCGTTTACTTCAGAGTTGTACAGCATTGCTTAGTGCATTTGAATTGCAAAATTCAAGTAAAAGCATTTACTAGTCTTTATTCATATGACCCAATAGGTTTCACTCCATCGTACCTTTACATTGGTGAATGCAAAAATGAAAGTGGGCTGTCGAGGGCGCATCGACATATTCACACACTCAAAAATCGATTCTTTTTTTAGATTCTCATTTTGACCCCTCTCAACGCTGACCCCTTCCAGCATTCCTGGAATAAAAATGGTCGGTTCACGGACCTAAACTTTGGAAATTCTTCTAGTGGGACCAACCCTTCCTCCAGTAAAAATCCGAAGCTAATCGGTGTCCGTCACCTTATCACGCTCTACCTGACTCGTCTCCAATGTTGGTGTTGTCGTTGGTGATTGACCGCCAACAGGTTGATTCGAAGTTGCAGTAGTTTGAATCAGCTTATTGCAAAGGGCGGAGAGTTTAATTACGAACGAAAAACAATCGGAGCAGGGAACTGCCTACAGTGCGGAACGATCTGACGACAGAGCGGATGTGCAAGGCAACTGTGGTTCAGACAAATCAAGTTTGCATGTTTTTATATCGGGTGATTCAGAAAACGTTCCGAACATTAAGGGTTAATAAATTACTTTTTACACACATTCTGAGATAATACACCAAATCTCATTCATCTAGCTGGTAAACTCTGTGAATTATGACAAAACGTATCACACTGTCTGAAAAAGGCATTACCCGAGGTAAACTGAAAAATGCCATTAAAGAGGTGATAGATTGTCCCTCAATTTTGTTGAAAAACGGCTTTTTCCAAAATGCTATACCTTTCTAAATTCCCTTCGCTAATGTGCCACGCCCTGCCCCCTCCCGTAGGCCTACGATACGTACCCGTCAATGACCACCCTTTTCCTGCAAAATATTATCTGATTAACTTAATCAAAATGTGTTTTGTGGAAAAACTCCTTTCAGCAGTGCTGAAAACCATGTTATTGTTAAACACGCAAGATACTCAACTCAGCTGATCAAAAGTTTTGCCGTGGCATGATGTGTCTACACATCATGATGAGCAGAAAAACACGCTATACCGGCAACAAGATAGAGACGGGTGCCCCTAGTCGACATTTAATAGGAGCAGTCAGCCGCGCATATTGCGCGGCTGACTGGTCATCTCGATGACAGCTCCTATTGGGATGTATCATTTGCAGGTGACATGCACTGTGCTGGATATTGCATTTTTCAGACAGTGTGATACTTTTTGTCATAATTTAGGAAGTTGCTACCTGGATGAATGAGATTTGGCAAATTACCTCATGCAGATTGCGTGTTTCTTGGTCCCTGCCAAGTGACAATGTCATACGTTAATTGTAAAGAAATTTATCAAGCCTTAAAGTTCGGAACGTTTTTTTTTAATCATCCGATACAGTGAGGTTCCCCGGCTCGTGGAAAATGACATTGTTAATGCCATAGAGACGAAGATACGGCAACTCGACCACGTCATCGAGCCACTTGATGAAGTCGACACCTTCATAATCAAAGATGTTGTAAAAACCTACAGAAAATCTGATAATGAAATCTTGATCTTCGAGACGAATTATTCATAACATTTCAGAGGAAGAGTATCGGAGGATATGTCCTGGACGGGAGTTACACGTTTTTTTCAAGACGTGGGCTCACTGTTCGCGCTGCAAGTGAAAACATGTTCCTGATTTACAACTCACCAAAGAGGACTCTTCGAAACAAATTTACTAAAGTGATATTTCACACATGTTCCTATTACCCCCACACGTATCCTGCGTTTAATGTCAAGTACCTCACCAAAATAATGATTGGTAACAACCAGCATCATTGTAGTACTCTTGCATTTGGTATGAATTTCCTGTATATCGAACACCTCAGCAAAAAGGGTGATTCAATTGTAGAAATACATTTGATTTCAAAAGTGAAAACACGAATTTTGATGACAGAAACTCCATGTTCCTCTAAACCCTACACGCTACATAATGTTTTTGGCCAGAAAACCATGGATAGGGAAGATGAAATGCTAGTTTTCGTGCAGCTGAGGTGTTTTTACAGCAAAACGCGGCACATTGTGCTTGTCCGGTTACGTTCAAATCGTCGAAATGGGACGTCCTCGTTATGTATCAGGGAAAGGTTAGCAATGGTATCATTCCCCAAAGAATGGACGTTTTCTTATTCTTATGGAATCCAGGACCCTGCAGTAGCTTAATCATGAATGCCTACTTTGATCCCTATAAAAGCACACTTTTGCTATATACTCCACAACCAGTCAGTTGACTGGGCCAATATTTTGCCTGCTCTTGTCCCTCAACAGGGGGTAACTACACACCAAATTTCATTGCAATCCGCCGACCCACACCTTTGGCACTTTCTGCATGGTCTATTCGTGGACGATAAACAGGAAGTCAATTTCCAGAATCTTAGCAAATATTCGACCCCAACCGGGGTGTTCTTCAGGCTGCCACCTTCAAGTCGAGCTACCAGAAGTGTCTATTCGTGGACGTTCACTTAAGTGTAGGTCCACGAGTAGACCAGGCAGAAAGTGATAAAGTGGGGTCGGCGGATTGCAATGAAATTTGGTGTGTAGATGGCCCCGGGTGAGAGACAAAAGCACGCAAAATATTGGCCCAATCCTTTGGCTGGTTGGGGCGTATATGGCAAAAATGTGCTTTTACAGGGGTCAAAGTAGGCATTCATAGTGAAGCCACTGCAGGGGCCTGGATGACGAAACTGGTTTGAAGTTGTAGGATGAGACCTCATCTTTAAAAATCAAAAAGAAAATCTCTGGTTTTTCTCGCCGTTGCAGAGATATGCCTGTGTATATGTAGACATGTAATGTACTACAAATGAACGACATAGCTGTTATACATCCGTAGTACATCAGTAGTGCATTTATGCATGACTTTGCACCTGCATATCTCTGCAATGGAAAGAGTAACCAAAGATTTTATTCTTTTGATAAAGAGAGGCATCCCTTGACTCCTTTCTCTGAAGTGCTCACCTTCCTCACCCCTGCAGTGGGTCCGTAATTCGTTGTAGACCAAACCATACCTTTTTTGACACGAAGGCAATACAGCACTGTACCTTTAAATCAAGAGTGATTTGGAGCCAAACAAAAATGGAAAAAAAATTCCAAGGGACATCTATTTTCATTCACAAACAAGGAATATCTCCTGCTGTTGCCTGCCAAGACGTGAAAATTCACTCAAATGGACAGTATTTTGATGAAAAGTCGCTGTTGTCATTAAAAAATTAGTTTTTGGCAGTATTTTTGCCCCTTACTCCCTAACAGTGTGACTGAGCTCCGAAATATTTGGCCTGTCTTCATTGTGCCCCAAGACCATCTTCTGGTAGGAATTTGAGCCAGATCTGCCGACCCCCCACTTTATCACTTTTTGCAGATTTTGCCTGGTCCACTCGTGGATTGACACTTAATACGCTCAATGAAGGCGTAAGTACAATAAAGTATGTACACTCATGGTCAAACGTTTATGGACACCAGTTTTCCCCCGTTTTCTCAAAAACTACTGGGGATATAATGGCGCAACCACCACCAAAATGTAGAAAAATTCCTTGGCTATCAGATGATGTTAGTTTGTTTCACATATATTATGACGTAATGGTGCTGTGATGTAATTTCTAAGACCACCTTTTTTCAACTTTTTTGTCGTCACTTTTTTCCCCGATTTTTTCTCAACATTATCAGTCATGCCTGTGTTCAAGACTTTCTTGATCAAAATTTCAAAAAAAATTCAAAAGGAAATGCACTTTTATCACATTTTTGTCTGTCAGTTTTTGACCAGAGTCGAACAACCTCAATCTATTCATGAGATGGCCCCATGTCCGGGCAAAGGTTACACATGATGGGGTATTCACTAATAATATTGCCATTGTGACCTAATGTGCAGGGACCTTATTCACAAACTGCAACCAAGCAGATGGCTGATCTTCATATTATGGAGCTCACTTGTCATACTCTATTAATAGGACAGGTCAATAAAGAACCAGCGGTAACAGCTTTATAAAATGACAAAAGGCCAGTCAAAACATCCACGTCGGTGTCCTATCCATTTCATAACTCAGTACTGAATTAAAATGAGAACGGCAAGTCATGTGTGGCTGGCTGTCCACAAAAGGGTTGTCCCATGTGTGCGTAACATTGTGCCACTAGGCCTCAAGACTTCCATGACAGTGAGAGACAAGAGGGGCCGTTTCAGTGATTACTTCAGGTGGTGTTGAGTCTCAAGCTGATGTGCCAAGAAGAACGCGATAAAAGTGCATTTCCTTTTGGATTTTTTATGAAATTTCGACGAAGAATGTTTTGAATACTGGCCTGACTGATACTCCTGAGCAAAAACGGGGAAAAAAGTGATAACCAAAAAGTTGAAAAAAGGTGGTCTTAGAAATTACATCACAGCATCATTACGTCATAATATCTGAGAACCAAATTAACATCACCTGATAGCCAATGAATTTTGCTACATTTTGGTGGTGGTTGTGCCATTATAGCACGAGTAGTTTTTGAGAAAACGGTGGAAAAGTGGTGTCCATAAACTTTAGACCATGAGTGTACATGTATTTTGAAACTCCTACGACTTATTAATAAAAACTGTTACACCCTTATTGCACTCGCGAGAGCCTGATCTTTTTAAATTGATGATTCTGCTGCTTGCGCTTCGGGGAAAAACAGGCAGAAATTTAGTGAATCACCTAAATGCCAATCGATGGTTTTGGTCAATCGATTGCAGATTCTTGATATATTCTTGTAATCTGTATTACCGTACGTCACTCTTGAATATTGGTCTATTCTACACACATTTCATTTTCCGGGATCCAAATATTTGAAGCTGTAGATCTGATTGTATCATTAGGCACTAGTGACTTCCATTTGTTCCCATGTACGCACCAGGGAGGAAGAACCACGAAAGTTGGTTAAGCGATTCAAATGTCAGGAAATTGAATTGATACGACTGCATGTTGAAAATATTTTCAGGTTTATTCAATCCTATGAAGCAGCAGATTTTGTGACTAGTGCCTCCTCCCCCCCCCCCCCAACTTTTCGACTTAGCGCTCCAGCCATTGTGTTTATGAATTTTTGAAATGTCGTTAATACATTCAAATTCATTGATATCTGCAACATATCATTTTTTTTTTAATCAGCAAACTCATCATTCTAAGCATTTTATTGCATCCCACTGCACGGCACATGTGATGTCATATGTGTTCAATGCATATGTCGTATGTGTTCAATGCCTGCTTCAGGCCTGGAATATTAATCTTTATGCACTGTACACATAGTTGGCTTGAAATAAATCCTCAAAAACAATTAATGCATATTTATGAAGGTATATACAACCAAGGCCTAGGCAGTCACAGTATTAGGCCATTCACTGCAATAAAGGTCTTCAGCCTATGGACATTAGTGTATCACAACTCATGGCAGTAGGCTCCATGGATTGATAAAAATTCAAAACTTTACAATGACAGAGTGGGGTCTCCCGTCTGTCTCCCGCTCAGACAACACAGATGAATAAGAATATTTCGTGAATCACCAAATTTCGACAAAGAATGGATAATCGTGCTCTTCAGGGGTGAAAAACTTCTTTCTTTCGTTTATGTCGTGGCAACATGTATAGGCCCTATCCCCTTTATTACTTCAACCGTGTTGACGACACACACCAACTTCTTTATATTGCCGCGAATGGTAAATCAGACACGGTGAGAACAGTCCAGAAGCCGATGTCGCCACATTCTGCCTAATGCAAACTGCCCGACAGAGACAAACTGTTCCGCGGATGGCTGACTGCTCCACATTTCCTGACTGGGAGGAATAGGCCTACGTCGCCGCCATTAGATATTCACGTCGCGGATGAATAGATGTACATGTATGTTGTTCGGTTTTGCGCATTACTTGTTGCCCCAGCTGTGCCTACGCTAAAAACCCGGCACCTAATAATGATAATATTACACCTATTTCTGTGCTGAAAGTGAGTGTTTTAAAAATATATGTTTGCAATTGAATATGTTAGTAACCTTAGTCGGTGTGATTGTGTAAATTAGCAGAATCATGCAAACTAGGTCAGGCGACATATTTGTTTGTAATACACCCACTGCTAGTTTTCTCGTGGTTGGAATGGAATTACTTCACACATCTCCTATTCCCTCAGTATTTAGTATTAGCATTTCGTTTTCCTTCCGTTGGTATTGGATAAAGTGTTTTGATAAACTACATCCCATTAATTTGGGCCCATGCCTTTACGTATACATGTACATGTATATATGTATATGTACATATGCAACTTTTGTTATGCTTGATGAAAGACCATGTAAATAGTAAACAAGTATTTTTGTGAAATTGAATAGAGTAACCTTAGCCAGAGTGATTGTATAAATTAGCAGAGTCAGGGAAGCTAGGTCTGGGCGATATATTTCTTTGTAAATGCAGCCACTGCTAGTTTCCTCCGTGGTTGGAATGGAACTTCTCCACAAGTTTCTCTTTCCGATAGTGTGTTTATGGTTAGCTATTCATTTTCCTTGCGTTGGTATTAAACTTTGAACATAGAAAGTGTTTGATAAGACTCCCATAAAAGCCTATGCCTTTACCTATACCGGTACAGTACATGTGCAACTTTTAATACTGGCATCTTTCTTGAAAAAATATATGAAGTGTGGGTGTCGTCAGCATCATGTGGTATTCCAAACCGTGACCAAGAATGAGATCACCAAGAAATTTGGTGTACATTGTGTTTAGTTTGGGTCCAAGTTTGGCACCCGAACTTTACGGCAGAGGGCTCTGACTGCAACCATTAATCACATCTACTGTGACCGATCGTTAAGATATGAAGTGAAAAATCTAAAGCAACACCTGTTATAGCATTGAAACACTCCAGACGTCTGATCAATGTCTTGTGATCAAGAGTGTCAAAAGCCACGGGTAGGTCTAGGAGCACTAAAGTAGCAGCATCACCCTTGTCATTGCACGGAGTATGTCGGTTGTACCCGAAGATGCACATGTGATCAAAAGCAATGATCACACTTCAACTAATTACGATAATTGAATATATTGTATAAGTACATATACAGGATTAACTCAGTCACATGGTGATACGTCGCTGATGTACGAATGTGAACTGTCCTTATAACTCAGTAGATCAGTGCCTAATTCTATTTCCAGAGTTCAGCGAACATGGTGATTGTTCGTCAGTAATTTTGGTATTAATTTGTTCCTTCTATCTGACAATATGACAAATTAAAGGCAACAATGAGATCAGGCCGAAATATCATAACGGCAGGAAACACATTAAGGACAATTACCGAGATGGGGCAAAATCTTCGAAGATCATTGTTTCATCAATTTTTGAGCTTCTGTCGCAATTACCTTTTGAATTTGAATTTGAATTTAAATTTTGGCGACAGCAAGGTCTACATGAGCTTAGAACTACTGATACTTCTAAGAACTAATTTTCATTTCAATGCCTGGCCAACTAACGTCTTTCAAAGAGAAACTAGTGGATTTATCTGACAATGAACAAAATTACAATGGAAGTGTTTCCAAGACCAGGGACCTATTTCATAGTGACTAATGGTGCTATTAATTTGCATTTTTTGTCGTTACATGTATCATATCGAAAGATTTCGTCTGAGCATAGTTTGAAGTTGTGAATCATTTTATAAGTGAAAGCATACACTGTAGAACCCAAAATGAATCGATGTCAATATTTTCTCTTCTTGATACTGATATTCAGGATTAAACAATGTGTCAATTGGAGATACTGTAATTCGAGGTACGAAAGGTATGAACCTGGATTATTCAAGAAATGGTATAAAACAAGGTCGTTGCTATACTGCCCCCTCAATTTGCCCAAGGCTCCTCTGTTTTTATACTCTCAGAAAACACGATCGTGTTTTCCAAGTAAATCGATTCAAAGTTTTTCGCGTGAAAGACGGACATTGAAAATGATCAAACTTTCAGAAGTAGATGCCAAGTTGATGATCTTGGAGGTAAGATATTCTCATTTCTCAGTCGTCTGACCGGGGAAGACTTTAACATGATTATTTAACAGAAACACTTCCGAAAGCATAAAAACTTAGCTAAATGAACAGCATCGGAAGGTTTGCATAACAATATGCTAACGCGCAAGCAATGTGACTTTCTGCCGCTGAGAAAACGGGAGTTCGGCTACTAGCAAACGAACCAATAAAATCGGATAACCTTCGATAAAGATGAAATTGTAGTGTCGAATAATCTTAGGTTGAAAGTAAGATACATGTATATCCATTTGCTGTCCGTATTTGTTTTGGTACTGTGCATTCGCGAAATTAATTGCATGGCAAAATTGCACAGACACGACGAGCCCACATTCTAAGGCTGGCAGTTTCAAAAATTAAACCACACGAGTGGGATTTCCGAGGTACCAGAAAACACGATTGGTGAGCTTTTGCTAGGAACCCCCGAGACAGCTTATTATTTTATTGCAACCCCCTTACCTACGCCTTTAATGTAGGCTGAACACTGCAAAATAACTTTTCATTGACTTCGACTTCCTTACTTTTCAAGCAATCAGCTTTTTGTAAATCAACTTCTTGACAACCCGTTCCCTCCTCAAAATAGGCACCACTGCACCATTAGGTTTTCAACCAAATATTCAGTGATTGGTGGATGCAGAAATGAAAGTGGTATGTTGAAGGCGCAGCGACATGTTCACATTCAAGGAGTGAATTTTCTATGAAGATTCGCATTTTGGCCCCTCTCAACTCTGACCCTTTCAACACCCCTGGAATGCAAACGAAAGGGTTCAAGGACCTAACTTTTGGGATTTTCTGGCTGGGCCACCACCTTCCTCTACTAAAATTTGAAGCCAATCGGTGTCCCTCATACTGGATCGTTCCCCCACTACCGCTCAGAGTGTATGAAATCGCCATCACTGGGAGCGGATATCAGGGGGCAGATTCCTGGCCAAGTTCACGTCGATTACTCATTTTCTGTGTCTATAAAGCACATGCCCACAGTGATCACATTGGACTATAAACCAGCCAACTAGGGGTGTCTTTATTGCTTTTCTCAGAGGGGCCTGGATTGAAGCAATATAAATATTCACAATGACAGCTCGCCCTTAACATTTCAGAGGAAGAACATCGGTGGATATGTGCTGGACGGGAGTTACACATTTTTTTCAAGGCAAACGCTCACAGTCCGCGCTACAAGTGAAAACATGTTCCTGATTTACACCCCGCCAAAAAAGACCTACAGTACTGTAACGAATTTACTAAAGTGATATTTCACACATGTTTCTATTATCCTCACACGTATCCTTCGTTTAGTATCAAGTACCTTACCAGCATTAAGATTAGTAACAACCGGCATACTTCTCTTGCATTTGGGATGAATTTCCTGTACATCGAACACCTCAGAAAAAAAGGTAATAAACAAGAAGTCAATCTCCAGAATTCACGAATTTTCGACCCCAACCGGGGTCTTTTTCAAGTGGAACTTTACAATCTGAAACTCTAGAAAAGGTCTTTTCTAGAGTTTCAGATTGTAAAGTTCCACTTGAAAAAGACCCCGGTTGGGGTCGAAAATTCGTGAATTCTGGAGATTGACTTCTTGTTTATTATCATTTAGTGTGTCAAGGTGATTCAATTGTGGAAATAAATTTGATTACAAAAGTGAAAACACAGATTTTGATAACCAACACTCCATGTTCCTCTAAACCCTACAAGCTATATAATGTTTTCGGCCAGAAAACCATGGGTCGCCAAGATGAAATGCTATTTACCGTGCAGCTGAGGTGTTGTTTTCACAGCAAAACGTTGCACTTGGTGCTTGTCAGGTTACGTTCAAGTCGTGGAAATGGGACGTCCTCGTCATATATCAGGGAAAGGTTAGGAACGGTATCATTTCCTCGTGAAGAGAAGCGTTGTACTTTTTGGGGAGTGCTATTCAAAACACTTGACATCGTAGCGGTGCATCATGTTCTGAACAAAAGGAAGCACGACATCTTTATATACAGGTGGAATGAACACTACAAAATCCGTCACAATATCCGTCCCTCATGTGATAAGACATCTTGGCGAAAAACATACTCCGAATTATCATATGAAGTTGCTCATGATCGATTTGTCTTTGTGGTGGACGTCAACAAGAAAGACTACTTAATGGTCAGTTTTCCCTCACCACGTCGTAAGAGCGATGACCACTGTATAACAAAGCTTCACAGATTCCACAAGCCCGTGTACGATTTGCAACTTAGTCAAAATGGAATCATCTTTACGCTTTCAATTGGCAGTCACCATAAAGAAATATTACATTCCTATAGACTGGTTTCAAGACAATGCTAAAACGAGATGCTTCTGCCATAAAAAAAATGTTCCGCTTCCCAGTGCGCAAGGAACAATGTCCCAAGAAAAAACTGTCTTGCGAACAGAAGGGCTTCTTGTTAATTTGTAATCTCTGGCGATTGTATAGCCATGCACTTAATCCGTCAAGGAACAGTACAAGCGAATACGTTTTACAGGGGACGTTCTTCACTGTCACGCTGGTGTGACAGGCGATATAGTCCGCCATATTCTATTGGGTTGACCCATATTTTCAACCCAACTGGTGTAACCAAACTGTTGGGTTAGGGAAAAAAACACTTTTTAGAGTGTATATGTCAATGAAAATAGATACCCCCTGTAATTTTTTTCCAAGTTTTTTCTTTTGTTCCAAATCACTCTTAATTTAAAGATACAGTACTGTATTGCTCTCGTATAAAAAAAAGGTTTGTTCTACAACGAACTGCGGATCCTCTGCATGGGTGAGGAAGGTGAGCACATCAGGGAAAGGAGTTGGGGGATGCCTCTCTTTATTAAAAGAATAAAATCGTTGTTCGATCTTTCCATTGCAGAGATATGCAGGTGCACAGTCATGCATAAATGCGCTACTGATATACTACAGATGTATGGATACGTCGCTCATTTGTAGAACATTAACTACACACCAAATTTCATTGCAATCCGCCGACCCACACCTTTGGCACTTTCTGCATGGTCTATTCGTGGACGATAAACAGGAAGTCAATTTCCAGAATCTTAGCAAATTTTCGACCCCAACCGGGGTCTTCTTCAGGCTGCCACCTTCAAGTCGAGCTACCAGAAGTGTCTATTCGTGGACGTGGATATGTCGCTCATTTGTAGTACATTAAGGCGGGGGGCTACCTATAGCTGAGCTCATTCCCTAGTTGCAATCCACGGAACTGGCCTTTGTGCGACCAGTCACTCACATTCAGATTAAATCCGCTCACCCTGGTATACTGTTTTCGAAAACCAATCTTCAGTGTACGTGCCGACCCTAAATCTTTTGTGTCCACTGCGGGTATTGTTCAGCTCTGTCACTGGTGCTTTGGTCAAGTGGCCGAACAGAGTTTACTCAAACGGCGGGAATAGTGCAAATCTACATAACAAAGAAGTAACTGGCGAGTGGTATGGAATTTTTCAAATTTGCAAAACAAGTTTTCTCTTTTGTGGACGCATATATTTGAAAAATTTCTTTTGGATGTTATTCCCATATGTGCATTCTAGGGCAACACGATCGCCTTTTTTGAATAGTTGGTCGGGAATATGAAATATTTCAAAAACTGTAAATAGGGCCCTTTTTTGGCATTAATTAGTTTATACCAATTAAACGGAAAGTACTTTCGTAAAAAACGGATCGTTACGCCCTGCAGGCATCAGGCCTGTACCTTACAGACTATGTGGGAAACTGATGTGTCGCATCCCAAGTCTGCAAAATTGTTTGCGAACTCAAATTTTGACAACCTGTTATAACTTAAATAACTCCATCGTAATTAGTCAAAGTGAACAATTCTTTCACAAAACGGGAGCCTAAAGGTTGTAGCTAAAACATTTTGTTAACATCAGTTTGTTACTTTTTGTCATGAATATGTTAGGACGCTTGTTTTCAAAGAGCGTCAATAAAGTCGGCATAGGTAGCCCCCCGCCTTAAATGTCTACATATACACAGGTATATCTCTGCAATGGAAAGAGCGGACAAAGATTATCTTTGTTTTCTAAAGGTGAAGTCTCAACCTACAATTTCAGACCAGTTTTGTCATCCAGGACCCTGCAGTAGCTTAATCATGAATGCCTACTTTGATCCCTATAAAAGCACACTTTTGCTATATACTCCATAACCAGTCAGTTGATTGGGCCAATATTTTGCGTGCTCTTGTCCCTCAACAGGGGGTAACTACACACCAAATTTCATTGCAATCCGCCGACCCACACCTTTGGCACTTTCTGCATGGTCTATTCGTGGACGATAAACAGGAAGTCAATTTCCAAAATCTTAGCAAATTTTCGACCCCAACCGGGGTCTTCTTCAGGCTGCCACCTTCAAGTCGAGCTACCAGAAGTGTCTATTCGTGGACGTTCACTTAATACGCTCAATGAAGGCGTAAGTAAGTACAAAAAAGTATGTACATGTATTTTGAAACTCCTACGACTTATTAATAAAAACTGTTACACCCTTATTGCACTCGCGAGAGCCTGATCTTTTTAAATTGATGATTCTGCTGCTTGCGCTTCGGGAAAAAACAGGCAGAAATTTAGTGAATCACCTAGAATGCCAATCGATGGTTTTGGTCAATCGATTGCAGCTACTTGATATATTCTTGTAATTTGTATTTGCCGCACGTCACTCTTGAATATTGGTCTATTCTACACACATTTCATTTTCCGGGATCAAAATTTTTGAAGCTGTAGATCTGATTGTATCATTAGGCACTAGTGACTTCCATTTGCTCCCATGTACGCACCAGGGAGGAAGAACCACGAAAGTTGGTTTAGCGATTCAAATGTCAGGAAATTGAATTGATACGACTGCATGTTGAAAATATTTTCAAGTTTACTCAAACCTATGAAGCGGCAGATTTTCTGACTTGTGCCTCACCCCCCCCCCGAACTTTTCGACTTAGCGCTCCAGCCATGGCTTACATGAAGCGTCAACGTTACGTGGACGTAAAGGGAGACTCCATTCATTGTGTAAATTTTTGAATTTTTGAAATGTCGTTAATACATCCAAATTCATTGATATCTGCAACATGTCATAATTTTTTAATATCAGCAAACTCATCATTTTAAGCATTTTTATTGCATCCCAAGGGGACCATTGCACAGCACATTTGATGTCATATGTGTTCAATGCATATTTAGGAAGGCACAACCAATAGGCATAGACAGGCACAGTATTAGCTCATTCATTACAATAAAGTTCTTCAGCCTATGGACACAAATGACACCACAACTCGTGGCAATAGTCTCCATGGTTTGATAAAAATTCAAAAGTTTACAATGAGTGGAGTCTCCCTTTAAAGTCCACCGTCTGTCAGACCCTTGCGGAATCCCGATCTTTAGGACAGAGAGCTCTGACTGCAACCATCAATCACAACTACCTGCGACCGATCGTTAAGATATGAAGTGGACGATCCAAGGCATCGCCTGTAATACCATGGGAACACTCCAGACGTCTGATCAAAGTCTTGTGATCAAGAGTGTCAAAAGCCGCGGATAGGTCTAGGAGCACTAAATTAGCAGCATCACCCCTGTCAATTGCACGGAGTATGTCGGACTGTAATCCGAAGATGCATATGTGATCAAAAGCAATGATCACACTTGAACTAATTATTACGATAATTGAATACATTATATATAGTCAAGCGGCTAAGGGGTACAATCGTTCACTTTTTGGGGAAAATGTCAAATTTTGCATGGGTGTTCTTTAGGTCCATACAAGTCATTTTCTAACGAGACCCCAAAAAATCACGCCCCCTGGTGGCCGCCATCTTGAATTTAAAAATGGCTGCCCTCGGGATCTAAAACATGCGATATCTCAGAATCTACTGGAGATAAAAACGTAATTCCAGCTTCTATACCCATGTTTTCCAGTACTGCGAGTTCAATGGTGCACGCAGAAAATTGATTTTTGGCATCCGCCGTATTGGAATCCAAGATGGCCGCCATTTTCGGCTAAAGTCGTTAATATCTTGATGAATTGGACGAATTGGATGAATTTTACCTCCACACCTATGTTTTCACGTCCAAGGAATTCAATGGTGCGTGTAAAATTTTGATCCAAAAGAGCGGCCATATTGGAATCCAAGATGGCTGCCATTTTTGGCCAAAGTCGTTAATATTTTGAGGTCCAGTTTGACGAATTGGATGAATTTTGTCTCCACGCCTATGTTTTTACGTCCAAGGAATTCAATGGTGCATGTAAAATTTTGATCCAAGACAGCGGCCACATTGGAATCCAAGATGGCCGTCAATGCACTTTTAAGTTCTTGAAAACATAAAGCGGCTGTCACAAATTCCAGCCACATGGTGTTCCCCTGAAAAAGAAAGTCACTTCAATTCAAATGCTTCTTGTCTTCTGATATTTCAGAGCCAATGTAATGCCAGCAGGAACCAGAATCATCCTTATTCCAAGGATTTTCTGATTTTAAAATGCATTTGTATTTGTATTTCATTTTTCCGTCAGGGCCGACGCTATAGCATTATTGGCCCTGGTAAGTACGGAGGAGGCCATCACAAGCTACTCATGTTCCTCACTTGGATGGGGTATTTTACTTGCCCTTGCAAAGACACAAGGTACAAGGCACCACGGCTTACTGTCCCATGCGACGGACGTGAAGAGCCGGGAATGAAATCCCATATGGCCCGGGCTGGATTCGAACCCGGGACCTGTCGCTTGCTAAGCGGACGTGATAACCACTAGGCTATCAGGCTCCTCAGGCTATCAGGCTCCTTAAAATGTTTTTCGATGGTTTATGTTAAACATCGGTGCTGCCATTTGATACATTAGTGAACGTAACCATGTCCAAATGAATGGGCATACAATACATGAACTTTAAGTGACAAGTGCACACATATTTTAGCGGTAGGTTTGAAATGGCGTCTGAGCAACAATATTGTCTGACAGGTATTTAGGTAAAACCCATGCCCCTCGTAATGCCCGTTCATCACTTGAATTTAAACCACACTGAGAACTGCTCAAGCCTTGTGGAATGCCAATATTTCAATATAAACAGAATATAAACAGAATATTAAAATCGACTGACCGGCTGAATGACGAGAGGACAGCGTTGTGCCAGTCGACTTTAGAAACACCCCTAACGCATTGAGTTTTGTCGCAAATGTGCGCTTGGCTTAAAGCTGTGTTTCCAGGAGGCGTTTGCGGGCGCGGATTAGGAGGCGGGCGCGGGTGGAAGAAATCGAGCCAACGTATTTCCCTTTAGCTATTTCACTCGCACCTGCGCCCGCCTCCTAATCCGCGCCCACACACGCCTCGTGGAAACACGGTCTTAGGCGAGTCAGTTTAGTCACTGAAACGATTCTTTTAATTGGCATGCCACATTGCATTATTTTTTCGTAATGTTTCTGGAATTCCATTACCATCGTTCAGCAGTTCTGGCTTAAAGCTGACGTGAACGAACAAAAAGCCCCCATGCGACGAGCAAGAGAATTGCAAACGCCCTGCAGACACCTCAAACGAAGGCTCAGAACATGATAGACCCCACGACGCCAGGAGGGCGCCACCTTACTTGTCTTCAGGCAACAGAGCTGTCAACATCTCCGGATACCTCTTACACTACTCAGAGAAAAAAAATTGAAGTCATTTAGACGGGATTCGAACCGGCGTCTTTCTGATTTGTAATCCACCACTCTATCCACTCGGCCAACAAGCCAGTTGACAGGGGCACGATTTGTGTTTGTCATAGACGTAGACCTTCGACTTGAGTAATAATACTACGAATAAGAGAAAACATGAGAAGTCTTCCAACAAGTTCGGTGGTCGAATGGGGAAGACGGTGGAACAGAAATAACAAGGCGCGGGTTCGATTCCCAGCTGGGTCAAACTTTTTTCTTTCAAAAAAATTGTTCACAAGGAACTCACCAGAGGATGTTGACACCTCGGCAGTTCGAAGACAAATAAGGTGGCGCCCTCCTGACGTCGTGGGGTATATCGTGTTCTGAGCCTTCGTTTGAGGTGTTTGCAGGGTGTTTGCAATTCTCTTGCTCGTCGCATGGGGGCTTTTTGTTCGTTCACGTCAGCTTTAACATTCAAAGGGACCTCCCAAAGTTCATGGAATTTGTTAATATTTGTGGCCAAGGATTCATAACCAGCCCCAGCCATTCTCCGCGCCCCTGCCATGGTCTCGCAAGCATTTCACACTGAAAGAAATTCCCTTCTCAGGATGAGTACTTTAGGGTATAGTCTGACTCAACCTAGAGGTAACATGAAAGGAATTTGAGTTATGCGAGTTATGGGAAATGTGACATGAACTGTGGTTTCTTAATAGACCCAAATAACCCAAGTGGAAAGGGTCTCTAATAGCCATTGAATGCAGAGTGTTCTAAACCACAAGGCCTTGCATTTCACTTGTGGTCAATGAATGGTCTATTTCGCATTCCAAACATTCCTTTCATGTTACCTCTAGGTTGAGTCGGACTATACTAACTGGTCCGTCCGTGAGATGAGTAGAAAGGTACTCAAAATGAGATTCTATTTCTGCTCATAGTGAGTAGGTAAATACTCATAATGAGCTAGCAAATATACTGGTATGGCATGTATGGCTTCTCATATCAAGTACCAAATAGTACTCATACTGAGTAGTTGGGTACTCAAGGCGAGTAACAGAGGATGCTCATTCATGTCATTGGGATGGTGACCTGAGTATCATTGGGATACTAATCTTGAGAAGTTTTGGCTCCTCCAAAATGAGTTGTCCCGTTCTTCCACTGTGTGATTGAGTGGGATTCTTGGCGATCGAAAACTGTGTATCCAAAGTCAATACCTGTGACCG